>VXBP01008894.1:54310-106049 GCA_013400115.1 Rhinopomastus cyanomelas
GGGGGGGGCGGAAATCAGCCTCGCCAAACACTGAGCTACCAGATCTTTTCTCCAGAGAAATTGCAAAGGACATTAGTTTTATCTCTACTGACTGTATGGAGAAGCTGGAAAAGAAAAAGAAGGGTTCCTTAGAAATGTTTGAATCTAGAGGTGATGATCTGAGACCCTGGGGAAATCACTGGCGAAAGAAACAGAAGCCAGTGTGTCAGTGGCTTTGCACATAGCTACGTGGTTCACACATAGTTTTTTAATTTTTTAATGATTGGCTCCAACACTTGGGAGCTTGTATGGCAAATCTGCAGCCAAGGTATAGTCTGGTTATTGCAAGCTTTCAGACTGGCACTTTAGCTGCACAACCAGCTTCCATCAAGCAATAGGCAATCCAGGCACTTCTGTGGCCACTCATCCAGATCTTTAATCGGTGGGCTTCAAAACCAGCAGGAAAACCAAATGGAAAACTTTAACTTGGTCCAACTCAAGAAAAACTGCCACCGTTTTCTATGCTAATTCTGTGCTTTTCAGAAGCCCATTTCATTTCTTGTCTTCCGTACACTTCACTCTATCTTCCTCTCTCTCTCCTCCTGTGGAGGTGCCAAAGCCTCCTCCATCAATTTGTGAGCACTTCTGCTTGAAAACTAGAGCAGAGGATCACCCACGTAACAAGGCTGACATGAAAATATCAGAGGCAGAACCACTGAGTCAAAGTGACTCGAGGAGTTTCCCTGTGTCAGGGCGAAAGAAACCGGAGCCTGAATTCAACTCCACCAAAAGCCTTGGAGGCATGAAAGACCTGTCCAGCATCCCCTGACAGTGACCAATTAATTCGCTCATTAGAAGATGGTTTTGCCTTTGTTTCCGCTGTCTATTTTTAATTGTATCTGTTTGCTGCTTGCCTGTGTCTTGCAATGTCCCCAGATCTACTTTTCCTGTGAGAAAACTCATCAGGGCAGGCTTTCTTCTAGACATTTCCCAGTGGTTGTACTGAGACATATTGGACTTTCTTTAGACCAAAGCAAAAGAAAGTTTCCAAACTCAATGTCCTTCTTATACTGGGGTGACCAAAACTAGGCTTAGTACTCAAGGTGCGGTCTCACAAGCGCAGAGAACAGGGGCACCATCCCCTCCCTGCTCCTGCTGGCCACACCATTCCTGATGCAGGCCAGGATGCCATTGGCCCTCTTGGCCACCTGGGCACACTGCTGGCTCATGTTCAGCCACCTGTCAACCAACACCCCCAGATCCTTTCCCACCAGGCAGCTCTGCGGTCACTCTTTTCCAAGGCTGTAGCACTACTGGGTGTTATTGTGACCAAAGTGCATGACCCAGCACTTGGCTTTGTTAAACCTCATCCCATTTTCCTCAGACCATTGCTCCAGCCTGTCCCTCAGAACCACATCTATATGTCTTTTAAATATCTCCATGAATTGTGACTCCACTACTTCCCTGGGCAGCCTCTTCCAATGTCTGATTATCCGAATTCTTCTCAATATCTAACCTGAACCTCTTCTGGTGCAACTTATGGCCATTTCCTCGCTCCTGTTCTGGATTCTTGTACTTTCTCCATGAACTAATTTCCTGAATTTGCAGAGCTCTGCTGAGGATGTTGCAGATACTTGATGGGAACCAGACTGAAAACCACCCACTCTTCTGCATGGACTGCTAAACTCTCCCCAATCTGTCACGTCCCGGGTGTTCCCAAAGTCTGATAGAAGAGTCTTCACTCTGTTCCAGACTGAATCCCACCCTGGGCATGGAAATGCAAATCTCTGTATCTCATAAGCGACAGCAGGAGCTCCATGGCCCTCTTTCTCTGGGCTTTTTGGAACACAATTTGCATGTTTAAACAGCCTACTTCCACTTGTAAAGAGCAGTGCTTCATGTTCTTTCCTTTTTCTCCGCTCACACCCTGCAGACAACAATCAGGCTTCTCTCTTCAAACTGAAAATAAAGGAAAGCCCATGGCCCCAGAAGTTAACAGCCCAAGTAACAATTCCAATGCAGTTAATTAATCAGCCATAGATACTAAAGCCAAGACCTTTCAAGGGTATTTTGTTGTCCATCTAGTTTAGTACCTCTGAGGAAATGAGCTGAACCCAAAAAGTATTTTGTTTTTTCCAGCAGGTCCTGGGCAGACGCTGCATCTCAAAGAGGAGTTTGTGTCTTTTTCCTTCTTTTTCCTGATGTTTTGACATAACACATGATGAAAAAACGTTCTGGAACATTTCTTCCCTGTGAGTGTTCATGGCCAGTTTGAAAGGAGCTCTGAGCAAGCTGGTCTGGTGAGAGGTGTCCCTGCCCATAAGGTGAGGTTGGAACTGAAGTGTCTTCCAACCTAAACCATTCTATGACTCTCTGCTGTTGGGCTGTCTCTTTCCCACTAATCACAGTATCATATAATTATTAAGGTTGGGAGATACCTCCAAGACAAGGAAATTAGAAGAAACATATCATCAGAAAGTTAGGTTGAACATTAGGAAAAACTTATTCTTGGAAAGGACCCTCAGGCCTTGGAACAGACTGCCCAGGGAAGGGTTGACTCACTGGGCATGTTTAAAAGCGTGTGGATCTGGACCTTAGGGACAGGGTTTAGTAGTGGTCTTGGGACAGCTCCGTTAATGGTCGGACTTGATGCTCTTCAAGATATTTTTCAACCTACATGGTTCTATGATTCTATGAGTTTTGTGTACCCACTGATGCAAGGACTGCGGGGTTCACCTCAGTGCAAGCATGGGTGGTCTCTGTCATGGTCTGGTCTCTACAGAAATGCAGGAAAATGTGTGTTACTTTTACAGCCTCACACTGGCTGTCAGCTCACAGCACAGTGCTGCTACACATCCGAGAGCTCTGCACTGCAGTTCAAACCAAGCCTTAATATCTTTATGCCTGGAGTAGTAATCGCAGGATTATTGCTCCCATGGCATGCAAATAATAATCCTTTCTTTTCCTCATCTTGTAGTTGCCATGTAATTTAGAAAATTAATCTTCAGGGCTGGCAATGTCTTTTATTGTCTATGCATGCTGCCTGCCTTTATCTGCGTCACAGATATCTCTCCCTTGTTAGATCTCAGAGAACTTTCAAAGTCACTTTGGAGTACTTTGCCCCATTTTCTGGTAGGTGAAAGCAAGGACTGATTAAAAGAATTGCCTTCTCCTCAAGATAGCCATGAGAAAGGGACCAAGCAGAGGTACAGTCCCATTAGTCTATACTGGTTTGTGCAGCCTGGTCTAGTGAAAGATGTAGTGAAAGATGTCCTTGCTCATGGAAGGGGTGGTGGAACTAGGTGATTTTTAAGGTCCCTCCCAACCCAAACTATCCCGTGAATCTACATAAAACAGAGCAGCAGCAGAAGCACTCTGTAAGATGCAACCTACCACCAAAACAACCAGCAAAATAGAGAAGGTGATGCTGGGAACATGCACATCTCACCCTATGACCAGGGTAGCTCTAAGTGAAACTGCTGCAGTGATTCACAGTGACTGCAAATGAGAGATATGGGGTCTTCTGCCTGACCCCATAAAACACGACTGAGCAAGCACTGCATATGCAGGAAGCCCTGCTGTGATCTGCATTCTGTAGATTCAGTGAGAGCTTCCCCAGCAGCACTAAGAGCCCTAGTCACTCTCCTACACTGACCACATGCCTTGCAGGGGTTTTTTGCCTCTTTATCCTTTTGATTGTTTTACTAGGTTGTTTGGAGGGGATTTTTTTCTGCTGAGAAAGGGTTTTAAGCTCCTGCTGGGGATTTCCCATATATTTAGCTGGCTGCTTTGTCAGTGCAGTCTCCTGCATCTCAGCAGCAGTGAGAGAGTGAGATACAGCTCTGGTGCCGGGCTGAAGGATGATTAGCTGGGAGGATGCCTGTGGACTGATCCACACCGGCACTCTCAGTGAGAAAGGTGGAGAAGGGTCACATGAAGATGGAGAGAAGGACAGCAGCAGCAAATTGTACCTGAATAAATGAAGAGCCAGAAATCACTAGAAAAAGCAGAAAATCAGAGCTGGAAGAAGGCACTGGCAGAGCTGTGAGCATTTGTGGGGTAGAGATGCAGGCTGGAGCAGCGCTGAGCAAGCTCAGGAAAAGAAAGTTACCAGGATCCAGCATTCACTGGTTGATCAATGTGGGGGCCTCGGAGCCAAAAGGACCAAAATGAGGGTGAGAGGAGGATGCTGTGTGTGGGCTGGGTGAAGGCGCTGGCAGGGCAACCACCTCCAAGCTGCCTGACACCCACCATCATTATTCATCCTGCACCTTCCCTTGACACCTCCCAGTGAGCAAGTGACAGCGAGCACAGGCTGCCTTTAACCCTTCTTAGAGCCAAGCACAGGGAAATGTGGCAACTTTTAGCACTGAGGGCTGAGGCATAGCTGTTTCGGCTGGGAGGGAACGGGGTTGTTGGAAGAAGGAGCGAGTAAAATGAGCTGCTTTCATCACTTATGGCGTCACTGCATTTTGTTCACAGAGGATTCCTTTATGTCCTGCAGTGGGAACATGAGGACCTGTTTTCCAGTGTCATTGAGAGCCTTTATTTATTATCCTCAAAGCAATTTTATTTCAGAGACCTCCTTGTGCTAGACTGGTGCAGTGTTAGGGGTGAGTCAGCCCAGGTGTCAATGGCACCTTCATGAGAATCATAGAGTCACAGAATGGTTTAGATTGGAAGGAACCTCAGAGATCATCTAGTTCCAACCCCCTGCCATGGGCAGGGACACTTCTCACCAGACCAAGTTGCCCAGAGCCCCATCTAACCTGGTACTGAACACTTTCAAGGAGAGGACAAACACAATATCCCTGGGCAACATAGGAACATAGGAGGCTCCACATAAATATGAGAAGAAACTTCTTCACAGTGAGGGTGTCAAGAGCACAGGAACAGGCTGCCAAGGGGAGTTGTGGAGTCTCCTTCATTGGAGGCTTTTAAGACCCACCTGGATGTGTTCCTCTGTGCCTTGCTCTAGGTGATCCTGCTGTGGCAGGGGGATTGGACTAGATGATCTTTCAAGGTCACTTCCAATCCCTAATGATTCCATGATTCTATGAAGAATCTACAACCATTCTGAGTAACCTATGCTCAGTCATTTGGACAGTAAAATGTACTTCCTGACCTTCAGAGAGAACCTTCTCTGCTGTATTCTGTGCCCATTGCCCCTTGTGTTGTCACTGGGGGCCACTGAAAAGAGGCTGGTCTGTTCTTTTTGCATTGGCCCTTCAGATATCCATAGAGATTGACAATATCTCCCTCTTATACTTTTCTTCTCCAGGCTGAACAGCTCTTTCATCCTCTCCTCAGATGAGAGGTGCTGCAGTTTCCCCCTCCTTTCACCATTTTCCTAGAGTCTTTTCACTAACTCCACATCTCTTGTGTACTGAAGAGGCCAGGACTGAGAACAAAAAGGCCAAAAACATACTGCTGAAGCCCAGCGTTAGGGGCCTTTAGATCTTCAGTCCAATGCTCTCCTAGCTGAGCTTCTTCAACCCTGGTCTGGCACTAATTTTCACAAAACCTGTCAGAGCACAGCTATCTTTTAGACCATTGTGGTTCACACTGGCTTGGTGAAGAATTCAATCTAGTCCTGTCACTGAACATCACTGAGAAAACCCTGGCTCTACCCCTTCACATCCACCCTTCAGAGGTTATTAGATATCGGTAAGATCACCCCAAGCCTTCTCCACTCCAGGTGTTTCACAGGATGTTGAGGCTGAACTACAAAGAGTTTTAGAAACAACAGGAGAAATGCAGAAAGTGAGTTTCATCACAAGTTCTTACATGTAAGTTGACCCAAATCCTTTCTTCTTCCCCAGAATGAGAAGACTTTAATATACTGATTGCTAGGAGCTGGGAGAATACAGCCTTTCATGGCAAGTACAATCCCACCAAGGAACAGCACTCAGCTTCTCTAAATATGCACAGTCAGTACCATTAGTGATACCCAGATGTCCCACAGCTCCTACTCCAGAGGACTGTAGACTTTCTACACGACCCATCTCACGCCTTTCGTCCCTTTGATGATGGCTTGAACGCTCTTGGGTCTTGACACTTAGGAATATGAAACGTGCTCTCCTAAGTTAGATGAATGGTCCATCAAGTCTGGTCCTCTGTCTCTAAAATGGGATAGGGAGATGCTCCATTGGAGTGTAGCTGCAGTCCATGTCCCTTGAACCAAATGCAAGAAGCTGGAAGCAACATCTTGACCTGCATCTGTCAGGATAGCCATCACAGTATCACAGTATCACAGTATTATCAAGGTTGGAAGAGACCTCATAGATCATCAAGTCCAACCTGTCGCCACAGAGCTCAAGGCTAGACCATGGCACCAAGTGCCACGTCCAATCCTGCCTTGAACAGTCCATCACCTATGTTTAAACACTTGGCTCCAATATCAACTATCAAGAGACCAACAAAGTCAGCAGTTACCAAAGATCTTAAAATGAAGGTGGCTGTGGTGGATATGGTGAATAAATACATGTCAGGAATAATTTCTGCAGCTGTATTTTCACCGGTAAAACTCCTTCAAGCAGATTTTCTCAGAGCCTGGGCTAAGCTGTCACTCCACAGAGCCCACATCACCCATATCCTGTTGATTCTAAGTGGGATGGTAACAAAGACCCTTCTGTACAATTTTCCCTAGGAAAGGAAGACCTGTCAGGTCAGCTTGTGTGGAAGCCTGGCTCATCCAAGACTTTGCTCTGCCCTTCCAGCTGCCCCATTTTTGCCTCAGCAGCTTTCTGCTTGACAAGGAAAGAGACTGCAGAAACCAAAGCTGTTCTGTTTCTCACCAGCTTTCCTCAGACAGGAAGAAATGATCCCAATATGGGAACTGTGGTATTTGACAACCCACTCTGCTTTGCTGGAAATATTCAAGCTTCAGCTGGGTACAAAATTCCTGCTGAAAGATGTGCTATGCTACCACACTGCAAATGCTAGCAGTGCTGGTGGAAATGAAGAAGTGAAGAATCTGCTAAAGAACCATCCTTGAAGGAAGTGATACACTGCAGTTACATTAGAAAGTTGAGATTACTGGGAATTTGTCTTGTTCAGGTGGTAAACCATTACTAGTAGAAAACTATGAGCAAAGTTGTCAGAAGGAAGAGATGTGTTGCCAGTTTAACATGTCAGATGGAAAAAGATGGAAGCTTAGACTTCCCTTCATTGAAGAATAAGATATTAAAGGTGCCCTTCTGGCTCATTTCAGACCTAGTGACTGGAGTTTTGTAAGCAGCTCCACTAAAGGGAGTGAATGACGTGGACAGAGTAGTAAAGGTGGAATGACTGCTTTGGCTGCCTTGTGGGAAGGTCAAAATTGTATATTGTTTTGCTTTGATGTTCCAGTTCCAGGAAGAATGGAGAAAAACCCCAACCCAACCAGTGGAAAGGGGTAGTAAAGTCACTTCCACACAATGAGTGACTGCATAAATCTTGTTTATTCAGTCTGGGGGAAAAAGGGTGAAAGGAAGGGGTGATTGGACAAGAGGAGATGTTCTCAAGCTACAAGTAGGGAAGTTTAGACTGGACATTATGGAAAACTTCTCTGAAAGGGTCATTAGGCCTTGGAACAGGCTGCCCAGGAAGGTGGTCGAAACTCCATCCCTGGTCATGTATCAAAGTCATCTAGATTAGGAGCTTAGGGCCATGGTTTAGGGCTTGGGACAGTTGGGTTACTGATTGGACTCTGATCTTAAATGTCTTTTCCAACCTATATGAGTCATGATTCTATGATTCTATGATTATAGGATATCAGATAAGTCAATAGGATTTCATTGCTTATTGACATGAATTTAGAGTTATAGGTTGAAATGACCAAGTCAAAAGCTTGGAACAAGGAAAGGAAGACTTTCTTCAAACAGTATCTGGTTATTCGTGCAACTTTCTGCAGTAGAGTACAAAGTATAACAGTTTGAAAGAAAAAACTCAATGAGAAGCATACAAACATGAAACTACTTGGTTTGGTTCAGGCAGTGCTTGAGCCACAAATCTCTGGAGATTAGGAGAACATCTGGTTATATGACACTACATTAATTTTTTTCCTGTTATTATAGTCTTCTAAAGGTAGTAAGTCATGGAAAATCTTGCAGACTGTGTTTTGAGCTAGATGTTCTTCCGTACATCTTCTCTGACATCTTCTTATACACATGTCCTGGCTTCTTGAGGCATCAAGGATTTTGTCAGTGTGTTAAACCGTGTTAGCATCATGGGCAGAGATGTGCTGGAGGTGTAATTTCATGCCATCAGCTGACTGTTTGATCTACCACTCCCACACAGGTGTTTGAAGTTTTGGCCATGTCAAACTGATGACAGTAGATCCCTCTGCTCCCTTTTCCTACTTCCCATCTTTCTAGTTTTTCTATCACTTCAGTCTGATCTGCTTGTTCATTTTAAAATATCCATCTGGCTTCAGCCAGATGCAACTTTCAAAAGTCAGAAAGCTACTACTGGCTGCTTATCCCAACAACTGATGTGCCTGGCCATGTGGAGAGGCATGAACATGGTCTTTGTGGAACACAGAGAGTTCACCATCGCTTGCTGGGTGGACTCTGTTTGTTTGCAATAGAGGTGAACGTATCAACTAGAAGTAGGTGCCGAGAGCTGACCTTCTGTGCCCAACTCAGCCCCTCATGTTTGTGATAAATCTTAGATTTCATTGCAGACCTGGAGCCCAACTATGTCACTGGTGGGATTTTGTCCTATTTCTTCACTCTTAGCCCAGTTATCTGCACCAGGGGAGTGACTGACAACTGCAGGCTCAAGACACTATTCCTTTTCACATACCGCCTTGGCTCTGAGATGTCACACCAGACACGTGCTCCTCTTGTAGGTTTCTTGAATGTTTTTCTGTCTCATTACACTGAGTGGGTTTCTGGTTTGCTTGAAAAAAGGCCTCAGTGATTATCTCTATTTTGCTGTCGCTGCTTTCTGTTCTTTCTCCTTCCCCCCCCCCCCCCNTTTTCTTTTCCCTCCCCCCCCCCCCCCGACTTTTCTGAAAATGATCTCATTAATAACACGGAACTCCTGCTTCAGAAAAAAGGTTTCTTGAGGTTTGCAAAGGTCTCCCAGCAGGAAGGTTGCTTCTCTTCATTTTCCCTGCAGTTCAACAGACCCCCAAGTGAGACCATTAGCAAAAATAGACTGCTTGGGAAAAATAAAAAAATACATCTACAAAACGCGCAGCAGCAGCAGCAGCAGCAGCAAATGTAAAGCTCCAGTAGACAACAAACTATGTTTGCAAACCTCATCTTTGATGGCAGTTTAATATGTTAGAGGAATAATGAGATAACAGCTCAAAGGGGACTGTGGGTGCTTACTGTATGAAGGAAAGTACTGTATGGGATGGAATATGGGACCTGAGATAACTCGATTGTTATTCTAGGGAGACAAAGACTCTTTGAAAAACAGAGTTAATGAAGCCTGGCTGCCAAACTATGCCTGTCACACAGCCTTTTCCTTCTCCTTCCTGCAGTCTGATGTCTAGAAGATGTTGAGACCATTAGCCCATCCTTTGAGGGGAGAAAGGTCACTAGGGATTCTTTACAAATTTTATTTAAGATTTAGCTCTTAGGAATCCAGGTTATGGAAAATGACACCACTGTTCTTTTCTGAAGTATCTCCCGTGCTTGATGCAGGCTGTGGTCCTCCTGCTGCCTAAGAGAAATTAGCTGGCCCAGGGTGGATATTGGCAAGATGCCCTGTAGTGAAATTCCCAATACTCAATGGAGACAGCAAGGGCAAACCCCAGACCTGGCATTTAAGTTCTCCCCAAATCTGAATCACTTTTTTTTTTCCTGAGAAAATGACATTTTAGTGTTTGCTTTAGTGACTCCTTTATACAAATAGGGACCTGGGACATCATGGATGAAATTCACTGAGAGTGATGTGGAAAGCAAAGGTCTGTGTTCATCAAATTCTTGTTTCTAGTCAGGCATAGGAAGGTGTTTGAGGCAGAATCTTTGGAGCTTTAAGAGAACACCTCAACTGCTATGCAGAAAAGAGAGAGCAATGACCATCTGCTTGGTTGTGTCATTTGTAGGATAATTAGAGCACAGGAGAACATCTAGACTGAGTGTTTTTCCTTGGAGCTGAGCACTGAGTAAGGCAAGTCTTGGCCTCTGTTTTTTTGCCGTTACCAAATATTGCAATCCTGCAGTTACACCCAGTGTCCAAGTCCTGATGCTTTCCCCAGGGTTAATGACATTGGCAGATTCCCATTTGCCTCTGAAAATTCACAGAGTGTTAGGATGATGGGATCAAGCTCTTCTCAGTGGTGCCCAGTGATAGGACAAGGGGCAATGGGCACAAACTAGAACAGAGAAGGTTCAATTTAAAACTAAGAAAAATTTTTCGTGGTTAGGGTAATAGATTCCTGGAATAGGCTGCCCATAGATGTTGTGGAATCTCCTTCTCTAGAGACATCCAAACCCCACCTGGAGACTTTCCTGTGTCATCTTCTCTAGTGGATCCTGATCCAGCAGTGAGGTTGGACTAGATGAACTCCAGAGACCCCCTCCAAACTCCATCATTCTATGAATATATGATTCTATGATTTTGTGCTTTGCCCAGGTCTTTCTTTCAAAATGTAATGCCCACTGGCACTTCAACCCATCAAGACATCATTTTCAGAATGGATAAATCAAATGCATCAGGGAATCCCTCCTTTAATAACTGTCAGTAGACTGCAGCAATAAAATGGGTACTGGGGTGGCAGAAACAGCACAGAGAAAACCTCAGTAAAAATAACGGGCGCATTCAAGTGTGTGGAGGTGTTTAGGTGTGTTTGTAAGGCAATAATGCACAAACCATGTGCCATCCTGTTTCATTAGCATCCACCCATTCTTGCTAGACGGGCTTCGGTGAGACTTCCCAAGAGGTTTCAGAGAAACTCCTAAAATTAATAGTGAGCATCCTTTCTTGGGGATTGGGAAATATTTCCTGACTCTGCTTAGAACCCCAGTCCTGTTCTGAAGATTTATTCTCACTTTTCAAAATATCCAGAAGTAATTGGGAAGGAAATTATGGAACAAAGATTTGGGAAATAAGATGAGTACAGGCAGAATCCATGGGAATCAGCTTCATGTTTAAAAGCAAGAGAAGGTTTGCTTGGGCAGTGATGGTGTCTTGATGCATAAATGGGTTTGTTACTTAACTCTGGTGATTCATGCTGTCAGGCACAGGGATGAGGCAGCTGCCAAATTTATTGCTGGGAAGGAATTTTCTCTCCCCAAGCAGATTGACAGGGAATTTGCAAAGCTGAAAGGTCAATAAAAGAGGCTAGATATTGCTATGATGGACATGAGGACAGGGGGAAAAGCCCAGAGCAGAGCAGCACTGTCAGGTTCCTACCTCAAGGTACCAAGCACGATCCAAAAATCAGCCCATTGTCCCATAGCTCAGCAGACTTGTAATCTACAAAAGGATGACAGTGGGATAAAGGGCACTCTCAACAATTTGAAGATGACATCAAGCTGGATGGTGTGATTGACACGTCTGAGGGATAGGATCCATCCAGAGGGACCTAAACAGGCTTGATTCATGGGCTCATGTGGACTTCATGAAGTTCAACAAGGCCAAGTGCAAAGTTCTACACAGGGAAATCCCAAGCACAAGTACTGGTAGTAAAGGACTTGCTAGTGTTGTGGGATGAGAAGGCGGACATGAGTCAGTCAGGTTGTCTTGCATCCCACAAGCCAACCGTGAGCATGGGCAGCAGGCTAAGGAATGTGATTCTCCCTCTCTACTCTGCTCTGCTGAGACATCATATGGAGTGTTAAGTCCACTTCTGGAGTCCTCAGCACAAGAGAGACATGGACTTGTTGGACTGGAGCTAGAGGAGGGCCAGGAAAATAATCAGAGGACTGGAACCTCTCTGCTGTGAGGCCAGGTTGAGAGTCGGGGTTGTTCAGCCTGGACAAAAGATTCTGGGGAGTCTATGTTGTGGCACTTCAGTGCTTGAAGGGGGCTCCAGGAAACCTGATGAGGAGCTCTGGACTAGGAAGTGCAATGGTACCACAAGAGGTAAGAGTTTTAAACTGAAAGAAGGGAAATTTAGACAAAATCTTTGGTAGAAGTTCTTCACTGTAAGGGTGGTAAGACACTGGACCAGGTTGCCTTGGGGAGGTTGTGGCTGCTCCATCCCTGGAAGTGTTCAGGGTCAGCTTGGGTGGGGCTCTGGGCAACCTGGTCTAGAAAGAGATGTCCCTGCCTATGGCGAAGGGTTGGAACTTGGTCATCTTAAAGGACCTTTCAAAGCTGAGTCTGGGACTTTGGTGGATCAAATGTGTAAAGATACTCCCCTGTTTCCTGTGGAAGAATACTGGAGCAGTGGGTCTTTTCCTATTTTTCACATCTATTCCATCCACGTTTCTAAGTAAAGCCTGGCTGAAGCTCCAGGAGTCTTAGGTCCAGGGTGTTTGGGGTAGGGATTTTTATACCTTTTTTAAATATTGTCTAAAGAACATATTCCAGCTGCCTGAAAGGAAAAAGCCAGAAAGAAAAAGAGAACAAAGGAAACCAGTGGAGATACTTAAATGAGATAATTTATCTGTTCTAAATGTCACAGGCAATCTGTACAAATATTTGTAGTGATGAGATGAGAATGGAAAAAGGAAGAAGTTCTGTCCTTATCATTCCATTCCCATATTAAGGGGAAGAAGTAATCTTTCTGGAGATTGAGTAGGACCCTATCTGGCAGCTCGTGCCTTTTGAGTCCTTGTGTTCTCCTCTGCACTGTATTCAGAGCAAGCAGAGCTTGGTGGACCAACCCTTTGTGTTTGGATCTGAGCAAAATAAAAAAGCATTTTCAGGGTAGGTGAATCTGGGTGGCCAGCCTGGATGATGTGAATTTAGATCCCTTATTGTTCTGGACTCTTTCATCTTAGGTGGACACCTGATGAGGTACTTCTAAGTCACGAGAAGATTTGCTTGCTCCTTGTAGGACCCCTATGCTTTGTGTGTAACTGAAAATACACAAGCAAGGGAACAGTTTTGCTGTGAGATACAGGATGCTTGGAGTGGGATTAAATATTGGAAGGTCTACACCTTGGTGTAGAGTGTTGATCAGTTATCCAAAATGGTAAAGCTCTTGCAGAAAATGGTTTGCTCTGTGGAGGTGTGGGCTCTTGTCAAGAAATCACAATTCATGTCCTAGTTAAAAGATATGTGTTTTGAACATGGTTTTCCACAACTCCTGGGAAACTTCAGTCACATTCCTAAACACCTCTTGGCAGAAGTATGGGGGTACACTGGTGACATTGACTTGATGTGGGACGTGAATTGTGCTTTTCAACATCCCCCACAAGCAAAACTTGTGGAGGGATTTGGAAGAATTTTTAAGCAGGAAGTGGACAGGAATGAGCAGTCTGTGTATGTTCATTGTGAGGACCATAAAACTGAATTTTAGGGTTTCTTTGTCCTTCACAAACACTTCAGGGAGTCTTCTAGGCTCTGAACAAAGCAGTGCTGCAGGGACTCTCTTCCTGCTCCTGATGCAGAGGCTGGGAAGGAGAAAAAATGGCTATAAATCCCCCACTGGAGCAGGCACAACATTTGGGGAGCAGCTTTATTTTAGCAACATCCCAGGGTGCTGCCTTGACCCATTTTCAACCTTTTCAAATCCAGCAGAATATTTCCCTTGCTTGCAGGCAGGTGGGGAAAAGGGATGAGCATGCAGCAGATCAGATCTCCTGCCCATACACTGCTCATCCCTTTTGTCATCCCTTTTGCTTGCCCATCTCCCTGCTCTCACTCAGCCCTTCTCCTCCGCACACCCACCCACCTCCGTGTCTCATCCAGGGATGTCTCAGAGCTCTTCAGGTAATGCCGGGGATGGATGGGGGGTGGATGTTAACCTCTAGCAGGCTTCTCATTACAGGATTCATTAATATGGAGCTGCTGCTTTTCCCTCCCCTTCCTCCCCGACTGCTGAAAATGAGAAAAAGGGGGTGTGATGTGGGAAACCCATGACAGCGCGTCGTTCCCCACAGCATGAGTTTGTGTTCCTTTGAAAAGGTCAGTGGTGAGGGCACCGTGTGGGTCAAGTGAGGAGAAATGGTGGCGAATGGCAAAGAAGCTTTGGCTAGCTCGGCTGGATGCCGCTGTATACCCCCACAGATCCTTCCTTGTCTTTGTTGCAACATCCCCTGGAGAGTCTATAGAGAGCTAAATCCTATTGTGCTGGGATCGAGCTGCCATTAACCTCCTCAGCATCCACCAGGCTGAAAACAGGAGCCCAGCAACAGGGCAGCCCTGTCTGTCTGATCTCCATACCCCTACATCAGGATCACCTCTGACCAGGTCATGTCTGAGGGACATAAAAATCATTCTTCTGTCTTTAGGAATCTTTCACCAAAATCAGGCACAAACAACACTGGCTGCAGCTCTGAGGTTTTTTATCACCCTTTTTTGGTTTGTTTTTCTTCTTTCCCTTTTTTATTTTACTTTTCTTTTTATTCCATTTTTTCCCACAGTTTTGTCCTTACTAAGGTGAACATATCTGTGGGACAAATGTTCCCTTCTCAGCAGTCCTTCTTTCCAGCTAATACCAACCCTCTTAAAGGAGAAGGCAGAATGCATAAACTCTTGTGATGATGTGGGGAGATGGATCAGAAAAGTCAGGATCATTATTTATACTTCTTAATCCTTTGCCCTTAAAAGGTGCTTCTTTCCCTGTCCTTGTCCTCTTTACACTCTCACAGCAGATTTCACCTTATGTGGGTCCCGCAGCCCCTGCCCCATGGACCGTGCTGATCTTAAGCTCTAAAAAGGCCCCTGCAAGTACCTTGATTTAGGTTTAGGTTGGAAGGAACCTCAGATCATCCAGTTCCAACTCCTAGCCATAGGCATGGAAAACTCTCACTAGACCAGGTTGCCCAGAGTCTCATCCAATCTGGCTTTAAACACTTCCAGGGATGGAGCATCAACAACCTCTCTGGGCAAGCTGTTCCACTTCCTCGCCACCCTCACTGTAAAGAATTTTCTCTGAATATCTAATCTAACTCTACTCCTTTTTTGCTTCAAGCCTCTGTGGTGTTTTGGTCCCACGGACCTGGTGATCTCCAGCCTGAGACCACCAAGCAATTGTGTTCAGACTGAGGGTAAGGATGTACCAGGGACCTGTGGCACTGTTCCGAAGATTTTATGGGGAAGGGAAAGCACATGGAAAGCTTTACCTAGCAACACACTCCCCAGCTCCTGCTAGCCCAGTTCTAATATGTCTTTTAGTGATGTTTGGGGCCTCATACATTTGGAAAGAAGAAGTTAGTGCAATCTGCTTCTTGCTTTTCATGTTTCTCTGCTTCCTCTGGGCTTCACTGCTGTCCCTAGTTATCCATCTCTCTCATTTACAAGGACTTAAACAAAGGAAATGGAAAATGTGCTTGAATTAGACTAGGAAGAGGATGCACTGAATGAGGCTCCCTTCCCTTCAGAACTGACCTAGCTTTGCCCTTTCTGTTATTAGTGTTGCAGGCTCCCCTCTAGGCCATGAGGCAGCTGTTCTGTTGTTAATGTGAGCACAGTGGACACTGGTCCTGCACTGGCTCAAGCTGTGACTCTGTTGATTAATGTTGAGCAAAAGGTAAATTGAGCCACCACTGAGTGATAAAATTGCTAAAGACAGGTGAGTGGTGGCTTAGTTTGTGGCGTCATAGTGATGATGGTAAGAGCAGTTGACTGAGAACTGACATATGTCAACACACAGAGTTCAGGAGACTTGGATTTGGTTGGCAACAGCAGCCTTATGACCCACTTCAGCCATGGACAAGCCTTGTGCTCCTCTGGTGCCCCTTGAGGTGCCTTGGTAGAACCCACTGCAAAGACCCTGACACACGTTTTGTCTCTGAGGATCAGGAGCAGGTAAACTATGTGGCAATGTGAGCCCACTTTCATCCTGTAACTGGTACTGCCAAAGTCACATCTGCCCATCTTCCCCATAGGTCACCATGTGACCTAGGATGTGGTTTGATGGCCCAGTAATATGCCACCATAAAGACAATGCCCCATGTTCCATTTGTGACAGTGATCTTGTAGCTCCTCTGCCATCACCAGTGGACATTATACCCAGAGAAAAATGTAGGACCAGGGCTACAGGGGAGGCTGGGACTAGCTCTGTGGACCACAAGTGGTCCTTTGAGTAGCACGGGTGCATTGTCCTTAAAGATTGTGAAAAGCTGAGATCTCCTGGTCTGGTGGGACTCCATCAGCCTAGATGTGTCAGGAGATGAACCAAGGCTATTAGCTTTACAGCCACTCCACCCCTTTTCCTTATTTAGTAGGCCAGTGATTTGCAGTGTTTGCTTCTGAGAAGGAATTAAAAAACCCACTAAATTCAGCAACTTTTTACTAGAACCCTTAGAAAAGCACCCTGAAGGGAGGCAAATAGGGAGAGAGTCAAATGTGCGGCCAAGTGTGGGTCAGACCCATCTCTCAGCTAAGTGGAATGAAGGCAAATGAAATTTCATAAACCAGGTATGAATCAGGTCCTTTGAGCAGGAGGACAATTAAGTTGATTTGGAGATGTCTTTCTATTTGTGTTGACCCCATGAGGGTCATAGGACAGCAGGGAAAGTGCTGATGCGCCGCCTTTGAGTTTCTTGATTTAGCCCCAGGCAGGCTCAAGGAGGAAAACAAGGAGGCACTCATTAACATTTCCTCTGCCCAACAAGGAAACTAAAAACCAAACATCCCATTAAATAAGAGAAGAAGAGTAAAAAACAACCCTATAAAACATAAGAGATATTTTATTCTGAAGACAAGGCACTCTGTCTTCCCTACAAAGTCAGGCTTTTCAGATGAGAAGGAGAAAACAGAAGAGAATTTGCAGGCAGAAGGAGTGGCACTGCCAATAATGATTATGATTACTGCTGATGCTGATAGCAGGCTACCCTCAGTCTCCTGCATCCCCCCAGCAAGAGATGTGGGGGTCCAGCCGTGGAGGACAATGGTTGGCTGGGAACAATGCAGCCACTGATGTGAACTGTGTTTTGAGTGCACAAAACTCTGCACTGTGAATGCCAGCTTCAAAGATATAGAGTGTTCTCATAAGGAGTAAGAGATGGATGGTGTGAAATAAATCTGCTGTACTTTTCCTTCTTTGTTTTAAAAAATAATTTTTAAAGAAATTACAATACTTTGGTTTCTCTTAATTTTATTCTAATCTTGAGGGTTTTGCTACCAAGCAGATGGCTGCAGAGCTTTGTCTGGTAAGCTACAGGAGAATTGGGAGAATTGAAGTGGCTTGGAATGATGGAATCACAGAACAGTTTAGGTTGGAAAGGACTTCAGAGATCATCTGGTTCCAAGACCCCTGCCATAAGCAGACCCTCTTACCAGACCAGGTTGCCTAGAGCCCCATCCAACCTGGCCTTCAAGACTTCCACAGATGGAGCAGCCACAACCTTCCTGGGTAACCTGTTCCAGTGCCTCAGCACCTCACAGGGAGGAATTTCTTCCTAAAATCTCCCCTCTTTTAGCCTGAAACCATCCTCCTTGTCCTGTAACTACAGTCACTATTAAAAAGTCTCTCTCCAGCTCTCCTGGAGCTCCTTCAGGCACTGGAAGGCTGCTATAAGGCATGGAGATGGAGAGGAGGGGTTGTGGGTTTGTCGGATTTTATTTTTCCTTTTTTCTTGTAGAAGAAGGAAGGAATTCTGTACACAAGAGGGAAAATTCTAGCAAAGCAGGTGTAGGATAGCACAAAAAATCCCCTGTTCACCAGTAGAAAATAGTGCATGCAAGAGTATGACAATAATTGTACAGGGGTCTTCAGACGTTTAGGCACTTCATAGAGTCTTCGGTCAAAGACAAGGCCTTCCAGACAGTGTTTCGGAGAAGGAATACAAGGCACATCATGGTGGATACTTGAGGAAGAGCCCTGGCATCACAGTAGGGTAATGCAGCATCTAGCAGAGCTCTGCTGAGCATAAGCCACTAAAAAGCAGCAGAACTCAACTGCACCATAAACTTTCCCAAGCCTTGGGATCTTTGTCTTCTCACCCACCCACCAAGTTCATCTGGCTCACAGTTCAGGCTCGTCTCCAAGAAGAGACTTGCCACATCTTGCCATAAGGCAGAGCTGAGCACAGGACAAATCCAGATGAGGTATCAAAGTGATGTCAACCAAAAAAAACCCCACAAACTTCTTCAAGTTTGTTCTAAGGGAAGTGTGGCAAAAGCTGGCATCCCAGGTGGCTGCAAGGGGCAAGTGCCACTGGGGCTCTTGGGAGCATCATGTCCTTGACAAAGCACTGCTGTGACAGCACTGGGGAAGGAGCTAGTGCTGACTGTGACTCGGTGTCCCTTTTAGTGGCCTTCCTCTCTCTGCAGCAAGGTTTTCTGTTGCTGCTTGCTGCCACATTCTCCATTTGTCTGTCTATAATTAGTCTGTTGACCTTTCTTCTCTCTCCTAATTTATTTTTTTGGGTGGTCTGAACCTAACCTACTTTGATTTAAACCTCTTCAGGAAGGTTTAGAGGGACAACCCACATTGACACCGTATCTACTGAGCTCTGAGATGTAGCTTTTGCTGTTTTCTCTTCTTTCTTTGATCCTGCTCAGCTCTTTTGGCAGAATCTGTCCCTACTCACCCCTTTTTCTTCCTCCCTCATACTTATCACCCACTTCTTTTTCTGCTTTTGTTGTCATCTCTTGTCTTGGGCATCCTGTGGCCACAAAGAGGACCATAAGCTCTGCAGTCTCATCCATCCATCCACCCATCCACCCATCCATCTGTCCCAACTATCCACCCCATTGCCAGATCCCCTGAGGCCAGGCAGATAATTTTGACAGAATTCTGTCTCCATGTGCATGAAGCCCTGGTATAGATCAGCTGTGGTCATGAAAACCTCCACCCCAGCCTGCCCCAGTCCATGGCTCTTGTCCTTCCATCTCCATTCCATCTGTCTGTCTGTGACCAGAAACTGACTGTCTGCCTCAAATTGCCTCTCCCTTTCAGCTGCCAGTGCTCTATATTTCTCTCCTCCCTTTGTTTCCGGCTCCCCTCCCTCCTTCTCCTCTGCCCACACACCTTGCTTTAATTAGAAATACAATGAAAACGCTTATCACTGTCTTAATCAGCAAGTCGTTCCCCAGCAGGTCCAGAAGGAAAACCCCCGTTCCTGCCTCCCCCACTGCCTCCACAGCAGTAGAGCCCACAGATCAGGAGGAGAGCTCTGTGAAATGGTTGACTGAATGAGGTGAACCTGGAGACCTGGTGAGCTGGAGGAAAGGGCAGAATAAGTTTTGTAATATTCAACAAGGTCAGATTCTGCAGAGTCTCTGGTAGGAGTATGGGAGTGCTGGGAGACATCAAGCTGACCATGATACAGCAGTATGTCCTGGTAGCAAAAAAAGCATTCTGGACTATGGAAGCACGAGCAGAGCCAGGAAATCCATGGAAGATGATGTACCAGACCATATCTAGCTGCTGCAACCACGTTTAGGCCCCCTAGTACAAGATATTGATGAGTTCAGCACAGGCTGTTGAGATGGTTCAGTTAGAGCCTTGTGTGGGACTAGGGCTTGTCCAACCTGGAGAAGCAATGGCTTTGTGGAGACCTAACAGCAACGTTCCATACACGTGGGGAGGAAATCAAGGAGACAGAGCTAGGCTTTTCATCGAGCTGGCTGGTGTGTATAAACTGAAACAACATAGTCTGGGTATAAGAAAAATGGGTTTTCCCTCTGAGAACAGCCATGCAGTGAAGCAGGTTGCCCAAAGAGAACTGTGATCCCACCCCCGGGGTTTTCAGCATCTGAAATATGAATCACCTCAACTGACCTGGTAGCTGACTCAACTTAGAGTAGGAGGTTGAGCTAGAAGCCTCCTGAGGTGCCTTCGAACCGTCAAAATCCTGAGATCCTTTGACCAGATTTAAGAGCCAATTGAGGCCACTCATAATGATTAAACCCCTAAACACTGAAAACTAAGGGAGAAGGAGAGAGAGGCAGCAGGATCTGGAAAGAGGCTGATTTGGTGAAGAAGGTTTTATAGCTGGTTCCTCCACAACTGGCATTAGATTGGTCAAGGTGGTATTGATACCTGGTCACCTAGCAAAGTCAAATCCAGCCTATAATCTGTCCCAATCCACCACGAATCTCCTAAGGGCCTGTCAGGGGTTACTGGGTGAAAAGCTTTCTGGAGAATATCTTTGCACTAATGCAGAGATAAAAAGATTGCACAGTCTCTCACAACTCTTGACATCTCTTACTGGCAATGCACAAAGTTCTCACTCTTAAGAACATTGGGTGGAAGCAGCGAAGCAAGTAAGGAAGAGGCCACAGTGATCATGATCATAGAATCACAGAATGGTTTGGGTTGCAAGAGACCTCGGAGATCATCTAGTTCCAACCTCCTGCCATGGGCAGGGACACCTCTTACCAGACCAGGTTGCCCAGAGGCCCATCCAACCTGGCCTTTAACACTTCCAGGAGCAGAACATCTACAGCCTCCCTGGGCAAAATGTTCCTCTTCCTCACCACCCTCACTGTAAAGAATTTTCTCCTAATATGTGATTTAAATCTATCCTCTTCTAGATTAAAGCCATTTCCCCTCACCCTATCACTGTTTGTATGGGATAAAGAGAAGATCTGCTAGGTTAGATATCCCTCAGAGTCACCCACTTGCTGTCACTTAACACCATCTCTGACAGCTTGCTGCTGCCCTACATAATCTTCTTGCTTCCAAAAAGTGTTTGTCCACATGTCATCACCCAGTAGGGAATGGGCTTGTGTCATCCTACAGCTGATGGATATTGACGGGGAAATGGATGCCTGAAGACTGTCCCTCAAGCTGTTCAGCCGGTTTGCTCAAAAGGGACCCTGTTTTAACCAAACCCATGGGGTCACTGAGACCTCCTTTGAGCAGGACTTCACTGAAAGATCAACTACATCCTCCTCATTCCACTTTCACCAGGCTGGCGGCAGTCCCACCAGGAAACATGTGGCCAAGAGCTGTGGGATCTCTCCTAAACCTCCCTGGCATACTCCCCAACATCCTGAGCGAAGCACTTCTCCTCTTCCAAGGGCTCAAACCCCCTTTTTAGGTGATTATTAATGAATCTGCATCCCACTGCCTCTGGCCACTGTCACTGGGAGGGGATCAGAAGCCCCAGATGTCCTCAGCACCTCTCTGAGGGTGTTCCGGCAGGGAACTCTGTTGGCTTAGGGAATCCTTTATCTCTGGCTTATATAAGAGCCGGGGATTCCTTTTATGGTTGGCTTTTCCTGCTTTGTCAAAGAGTGAGGAACAAATGTAGCTTCATCTGCTCTTGTGGGTTGGCTAACTGATTAAACATCTGATTCAAGCTAAGTACGGAACAGGCTTTTGACGGGCGGATTTAATTTAGTGTTAAAGCCAGGATGCCGTATCCTCCCCCCACCCCTGAATATTCCCAAGAGAGTGGTTGGTCTGGTGCAGTGAAGCAGAGGGGATACTGACCTCCACGCACCAAAGCCTGAGAAAGTCCAGAGAGCTACCTTTAACACACAAGCGGCTCCTTTGAGTGTTTCCCCCTCTCTTTCCCCCCTCCCCTTTTCTTTTCTCTCTTTTTTCCCCGTGATGATTTACCACCAGCCCCAAGCACTTGCATTAGGACTGAGCGTCCAACTGCTCGTATGAGGGTGTGTAGGGGGTTCTGTGGGCGTCCCTCTCAGTGTGACACACGAATTCCCCCTCACGTCCCCCTGTGCCAGGGGAAGCATGCTAATGATGACCTTGCTGAGTAAATAGTTGTGGAATGAATAAGTGTTTTTCCTTCAAGCTGAAAGGCGGAAGGTGCGATTACTCATCCATCTACCCAACTGTCTCCAGCACCTTTCAAGTGCTTCTCGCGTCGAGTCTGGGGGCGTGAGCGAGGGGGTGGGAAGCGAAGGGAGGCTGCCAAGATCTGGGTTGCCACAGACACCGGCTTCGCTTTTCCTCCAATGAACGCCAAGCTGAGAGTGCAGGAGGAGGCTGGGCACCACCCACATGTTGAGCTGTGTGGGGTATAAGTACATGGAAGAGCCCGGGCTAGTGGCAGTTCAGACAGGGAAGAGAAGCAGCTCTTCGCATCTCTAGTGAAAAGAATTTCTCACTCGCCAAGCTCACCACAGGAGAAAGCACCGGGATTTTTTTCCTTTGGCAGCAGCTTCTAGCTTCGTGTGTGACTTTTCACCAGCGGGGACTCTCCGACGATTCTCAGCTCCGGACGAGCAGGTAGCGGGTGCCTGTGCAGGGCTGGACATCTCAGCCAACTCCTCTCCTTCCTGGAAGATCCTAGCTCTCCCCAGGACACCCTGAGCACCTGAGACCAACATCTCGAGCTGGGCACTGCGAGAAATTTGCTACAACTCTCTCTGGGATCCAACAGCTCGCTCTGTGGTGATATCTGATTTGGTTGTGTTTGTGTCAAAAAGTCCTTTGAGGGGGGTTTAGAAGTTTCTGTGTGTCTTTTGGAAAGTGTTGTGGTGGGGGTTTGGAGAGCCAGCTCTAGTGCCAGGGCTTGCAACTCAGTTTTTTCTGTGTTTGACACTTACACGGTTGGAGTCATGCAGCTGGACAATGTCACCAGTGCAGGGATCCACTCCTTCCAGGGGCACCGTGGAGTGGCCAACAAGCCCAATGTGATCCTGCAGATAGGGAAATGCAGGGCAGAAATGCTGGAGCATGTCAGGAGGACCCACCGGCACCTCCTTTCTGAGGTTTCTAAGCAGGTAGAGCGTGAGCTGAAGGGCTTGCAGAAATCAGTGGGAAAGTTAGAGAATAACTTAGAGGACCATGTCCCAACTGAAAACCAAAGATGGAAGAAGTCCATCAAGGCCTGCCTGGCCAGATGCCAGGAGACCATCGCCCACCTGGAGAGGTGGGTCAAGAGGGAGATGAATGTTTGGAAGGAGGTCTTTTTCCGTCTGGAGAAGTGGGCAGATCGCCTGGAGTCCATGGGTGGCAAATACTGCCCTGGGGACCAGGGCAAGCAGACAGTGTCTGTTGGAGTGGGAGGCCCAGAGATAAGACCAGGTGAGGGTGAAATTTATGACTATGCCCTTGATATGAGCCAAATGTATGCGCTGACCCCTCCTCCTGGGGAGGTGCCCAGCATCCCCCAGGCACAGGATTCCTATCAGTGGATCTCTGTGTCTGAGGATGCTCCAGCCTCCCCAGTGGAGACTCAGGTCTTTGAGGATCCTCGGGAATTCTTGAGCCACTTGGAGGAATACTTAAAGCAGGTGGGTGGAACAGAGGAGTACTGGCTGTCCCAGATCCAGAACCACATGAATGGTCCGGCTAAAAAGTGGTGGGAATACAAGCAGGACTCTGTCAAGAACTGGGTCGAGTTCAAGAAGGAGTTCCTGCAGTACAGTGAGGGGACTCTGACTAGGGATGCTATCAAAAGGGAGCTGGATTTGCCCCAGAAAGAGGGGGAGCCCCTAGACCAGTTCCTTTGGCGCAAGAGAGACTTGTACCAGACCCTCTATGTTGATGCAGATGAGGAGGAAATTATTCAGTATGTTGTAGGCACCCTCCAGCCCAAACTGAAGCGTTTCTTGAGTTACCCCTTACCCAAGACCTTAGAGCAGCTGATCCAAAGAGGGAAGGAAGCCCAAGGCAGCATGGACCACTCTGAGGAGCCCAGCCCACAGAGGACTCCTGAGGTTCAGCCAGGAGATTCTGTGGAGACCGTGCCGCCCTCCACTACTGCCAGTCCTGTGCCAAGCAATGGGACCCAACCTGAGCCCTCCAGCCCACCAGCTACTGTCATATGAGCTAGTCCAAGGTAGGCAGCAGTCTGGGTTACATGAAAGGGAGGAGGGGGCTTTTTTAGGAAGCTTCTCCTTGGAGAGAGGTTCTGGCTGAGACGAGACATGAGATGTTCTCAGTCCAATAGCCCATAGCAGAGGCATTAACTTTGCTTGTGGGGGGAGGGAGGCGATGGGGGAGAGGCACCTTAGGATGTGGTTGCCCACCTCACCTGATTCATGCAATACAGTGGTGCTGGAGACACTGCTTGCACCACTGCGGGGAACGGGTAATTTTGTAAGATCCCTGACAAGAAACTAGAGACAATTCCCAATTTCAGAGGCAGCTGCTTAGCACTGTCAGTTTTCACAGACTTCATACAAGTGCAGCAATTGGCTGAGGGTTCCTACCCATCTGGATCTCTGCTTCTCCTCTCCTTCCCATTCTGAAGAGGTGTCCTAGTCCTGAGGAGACATCTTTCTTGTGATCCTTGCCCATTTTTGATTGACCATTTGGCTTCTGTTCACTTGGCAATCTCCTTGCTCCAAAGGATTAAATACATTTGGATAGTTTTGGTTTGGGTTTTCTTTCTATTTTTAGAAGAAATCTTATGAATTCAGGAACTGAAAACGTGAAGATTGTGGATTATTTTTACTGTTTTTCATTCCACTGCACCTAATCCCTACTTTAATGTTTTTCCTCTCAAGAGGCTCTCACTGGTTTACTTCTTGTAGTTTGTCCTCACTATGAGGAGAAACTGCTGCAATGCAGAGGTAAATTTCACCCTTTCTCTGCACATTACACTGTGCATTCAGCAGGAAAGACTTTCAAATTAAATTCCAAGCTCATTTATGGAAGAAGCAGTCTGCTTCTTTTCATAGACGAGAGTGTTTCAAGGTGAAAAGAGGAGACACCAGAGTTATTTTTGGGAAGGTGGGGGAAGGGTAATGGAAATAAATCCTTTATACTTTGAATGAAAGAAACAAACACATCCTAAATCCAGAGCAAAATATCCCCAGAGCAGCAAACTGAGTACATGCTGACATATGGAGACAACGGGACATTTTACCACGTGAAAGCAAAAGAGAAGTGAAGAGAGGAGCTGTGTGTCCCAGCACATTTCAGCCTGTGCATCACCACAAATAGCTTCTGCTCACACAGACAGGCTCAAAATGTTCCTGGAAAGCCTGGCATCCCTCGTCAGGGAGCACCTCAAGACAGATCACTGTCTGCTCACAAAGAACTTTCTACAACATCTTACCATGGATGGAGAGGGACATGGACTCTGATAATTTACCTGTTGAGACAGCAATGATCAGCGTTTGCCTTGCCTTGGCTAACTTCTGATGAGAGGAACTTGAGATTAAGCTGCTGTGAGACATTCAGGAATTCTGGCTCTTCAAATCTTCTTGATGCTGGACACATCTTAAGCATCTGCATTCACCACCAGACCAAATAAACTTCACACCTCTATGAGAGATGCAGCAGGGGTTCAGCAACAGGAGTGCTGCCGGGATGCTCCTGGCACTGCTGTGACAGACACCTGTGGCACTGGTGGCTCAGAAGAACTTTGGTGTGCCTCCTTCCAAGAGACTGAAGGTAAGGCAACTCTCTGGCATTCTCCTCTCTGCATTCCTCAGACCTAAATTAGCCATAGCCCATCCAGAAGGAACCTTGCACTGGACAAAACGCAATCTGAAATGAGACTTGAAGCATTGTAAGGGACAGAAAGGGTTGGGAGAAACTGGAAGGAGACCTCACCAAGAGGAAATTGGGAATGTGAGTGGAAAAATTTCCACACAGGATAGTATCTTACACTTTCTGATTAATATGGGGAGGAAATGTGAAGCTTCTCCATTAGTCCAGGCTAAGGAGTTGCCCCATGAGACTCTGGGCTGGAGCCCCAGCTGTGCCAACACATCACAGGTCTCCCCTATGCAGGGCTCAAAGCAGATGCAAGTCTGCTCTGCACCCATCCTTGAAATGAGTCAGTCTCAGGGATGGCGGTGTGTGGGGGGGTATCACCTCTTACTTGTCTCAGAGTGAGTTAGTTTGGCAGCAGCAGGTGTCTGCAGAGACAAGGGAGCATTTCTCACTAATGACCCAGGATGAGTGGTGGGGGAGTGGGTGTCACTGCTGAGGATGAGCTGGCCATGCATTGCAAACATTATCTTCTCTCTGTTACAGTGACTCAGAGCCTCCTCTGAGAAGGAATTGCTTCGCTGTACTCAGGATTCCAAAGGAAAGCCAAAGAGGAAAATTTCCAAAACACAGGATTCAACATCAGTCCTGCCGTCAGGATTCCCAGCCACCGACTGCCAGGTCCCCTGCCTGAAGGAAAGACTGGCACAGGTAATTGCCACTCATGGAATCAATCATAAAATGGTTTAAGTTGGAAGGGATCTCAGAGATCACAAAGTCTCAACCCCCTGTCATAGGCAGGATATTTCTCACAAGACCAGGTTGCTCAGAGCCCCATTCAACCTGATCTTGAAAACTTCTAGGGATGGAGCAGCCACAACAGCCCTGGGTACAGTGCCCCAGTACCCTCAGAGTAAGGAAGTTCTTCCTAAGATCCAGACTAAATGCCCCCTCTTTTAGCTTGAAATTTCCCCTTTGTCCTATCACTAGAGTTCCCTCAAAAAAATATCTTACCATTGTGGGTTTTCTCAGCCTCCCCAGTGCCCTGACCCAAGGTATTGACTAGCTCAGTTACAAACAGCAATTCTGGTCCTAAGACTTCAGCTGTAATGTTTATAGAAGGCTTGGACCATCAGATAGGTGGGATTTCATCTCCTTGTTGTAGGAACCCAAGCACCAGTCCCAAAGATTAATGCTGTGGGGACAGCTTTTCTGTCTGATGGACCCTTGGCAAATGCTTAGGCAGCAATACCTGGAGGTTGCAGATACCTGGTGGGCACAGCTGAATTCAACCTTCTCTCTGGAGGAATTCCCTGAACTCTGTCAGGAGTTGCTTAATTTTTATTCTTATATTTATTTTACAGAGATCCCTGATGCTGTTGCTGTTTCTTCTCTGTGTCTGAGAATCCTGCTGCTTTTCCAAGGGAGAAGCCAGTGGACAAACAATGCACCAAAGAGCCTCCCATGCAGTGCAATGCCCTGTTCAAGGTGCTGAGAGCCAGAATGAAAGGCAGAAGCCACTTCCGACAGGACAAAGAGGAATCTGAGCTGGTCAAGGTACTCCAAGCACAGAAGAAAATGTTGAGAATGAAAAAGAGAATCCAAGATGCAAAACAGAAGAAACAAGTCTGGGCTTGGGGACAGCAAGGGTGCTGGGCTTGTCCTGACTGTCTGTTGAGATGATACCATACCTCTGCAGTTTGGGGCCACTGGGACTCAGCTAAAGAAATCTTCACTAGATTATCAGCTGAAAAAAACCCCAACCCAACTTTCTTGATTAACTTTGCCAAATGACTGACCCTACCTAGGCTATGAACCCTCCACGCTGTTAATGCTGTAACTCATTTTTCCTGAGTTGAGGGTTATCTTCATTTCATGCGGGTATCAGCTTCAAACCTCAAAGGGCTCTGAAGGTTTGGAGAAGCATCCTGTGGTCCAGATGCTTGTCTGAACTGCTTGAGCCTGCACAAGTGGGCCAGCTGTCTTGTCGTGAGACAGCAGGCTCTTCCTGGATCTGCATGGGCCAAAGTTACTGCAAGAACTGGGGTTCTTGTGCTGGCTTTGGCATGGCTGATTCCATCCAGACCCAGGGAGCACAAAAGTTGTGCAAAAGGCAAGAGCTTGAGTGAGTAGAATAAGACAGTTTTGGTTCACATCTCAGCTGAAGAGGTCCACTTGGTTCCTCTCTCTTCCAGAGCCAACTGTCCTGGATGTGTGTATGTGTGCGTGTCAGTGTGGGGGTGTGTGTGTTGAGCAACCAGATCCACCCAGCCAAAATCCATGATGTTTTTGCTTGCTTGAACTCAGTCAACAGAATGTAAGGCATATTCCAACAAGGTTCAGCAAAAAAACATGTCCAGGACTGGAAAATTCCATAAAACCATGTAACAGCAGACTTCACAGGCATCATCTTAAGGTCAAAATGATGTTTGATTTTGAGGTGCTTAACTTTCGCAGTCCCTTTCAAGGGACATGACTGCCTCAATAAGCACTTTATTTTTTCCATATAGTTTTCTGCTTTTTTAATGAATTAGCCTGTCTGTGCTACTTGGTCACTTGGTCCTGAGGTTTAAACATTTCAAGCTGACTTTTTGGAGTGTGCAGAACTGAATCTCCTGGAGTGATTGTATTTCAATTACTGCTCCTAGCAGATGGGAGCTTTACCTGTAGCAAGCACCCTGGTTTATGTCACCAGCCTTTCCAGGAAGGTCTGGTAGTTTATTTTCCTGGGGCGGAATCATGTGAATGAAGAAGTGTGCATGTGTTTTGTTTGTGAAAGTTTAGCAGGTTTTAATGACTGGATTTTTTTCCTTTTCCTTAGATGATTTTAATATTTGATTCAGACAAAACTACTTTAGAGGTTTGGGTTTTTTTAATTTTTACTAGAGATACTATTAATTCAATCAACCATGTACAAAAGGCAAATGCATTGAATGGCTACAAGTTATAGGGGTTGAAGGCAAAAGGGCTTTCTAAGTGGACATCACTTGCCCTAGATTTGACTGTATTAGGCTGTTTATTCCTCATATGTCATGTTGGAATTAAAAGATCACGTCAAGCCACTAGAACCTTTCAGTTGGATAGTGCTACACTCTATTTGTTATTGTAGCAAAGTATTTTGTAGATTTATACAATAAAACTTAGCAATATCTGCTTCAGCTTCTTTCTGGTCTTTGATCTCTTGTCCACGGAAGACTCAAGTATCTATTGTCTCCTGAAGATTCAGTCTTATCAACTGCCTGGACTCATGAAATCTTCCTTCTCAGCAAAAAGAAATGTATGGGATCTCTTAATAGGATGGGTTAGAGATAGAACATATGAAGGTGGTTTAAAAGGGTTGTTTGGGATTGAGTCAAATGTAGCCCATGAGGCTGGAAGAAATGGTACGTTGTGGGACTGTGTGTTGTGCAGGACTCTTATTGGGTAAAGCCAAGAGAAAGGGTACTGAAACAGAGGGCAAACACATTCCCAAACATGCCTGGGAGGTAACATGGATGGAAAAACTGAGACAAATCAAGGCAGGGTAAAGACTTCATAGAGTCTGCCAGCTCCACCTGATATGCAGAGACTTCAGTAGTCAGAAGAGGCAGCACTTAGCAGCACAAAGACCCAGGAGCTATTATCAGGCAGAAACTTTGCTGCCTGGTGCATTTCTCTGCAGCAGGGTTACTCTTAATTCCTTGGGTTCATTACCTGTAAACACACCCCCTGGGTCATTTGGTCTGGGGGAACATAGCAGGGTGTATAGCTCAGAGGTTTTTAAAATTCAGTTAACGTTTTTACAATAGGCTGGGCTCAAAGTTCTCACCCCAAAGATGTTCAGTCTACTGGAACAGAGGATTCTGCTCTGCCACTGCAAATCCCTATGCTTTTGCACCCAGGTGGCTTTAGCCCTGATGCCCTGCTCTGTCCCTGGTCTATCTGCAATGAAAGGAGCGTTAGAATTCACGGTGACGCCATGATCTTATGGCCAAAGATGCCTAAATGACAGCTGCTAACCCTTGTGCCTTTAGGCCTTTACAGTTCACACAAAAACAAATCTTTGTTAAGAGCGTGAAAAAAAGTTTGAAGATGCAGGGAAGGAAGGCTTAGATCCACAGCTAAACTTTGCCTTTGTGCCCTTAACTGCTGTCATCAGTAAAGAGGTGAAAGACAAGCACTGACAGGACAGATCAGCAACTGGGCTGTAGCCAGGGTTATCCCATCCTTGGACATTATAGGAGAAACTGGGCAAGTGATCAGGGTTGGACTTTGGTCTATGGACACGGCCAAAGCTGCTGACTCTTCTGCAAAGACCAACCCCGTGCCCCTTGCGGAGCAAAAAGCGTTGCTCAGCTGGAGGTGCTGAGCTCTTCCAGCAGAGGGGGGCAGAACTCCGTGTTATACTGTGGGAATTAAAGTTTAAAATAAACTATAAAGAGAAAAAAAATCTGTTCTTACCATCCTCCACTGCTTCCAAGATATAAGACCAGCAGCTGCTTCAGTGGAGGAGGTCTGGGGACAAGGAGAGAAGGAGCAATGAGAGGTCAGTGTGGAGAGTTGAGGACTGATGGCCAAGTTACAGTGGCACAAGACAGACAGGATGGGGATGCCCTGCTGCTGGAAGTGGGAAAGGCAGATAAGGCTGGGAGGTGCCTGACTCTGCTGGATAAACTCAGAAGATTTCCAGTTTTGTTTGAGAGTTCATCCAGTCTTAAATCTAGTCATTATTTTCTTTCTTTGTGACAGTTCCAGATGAAAATCCCTAGGGAGTCACTGGATCTACATCTCCATTTAGTGAAGCACCTTATTACTGCTCCTGACTCTGTCAGTAGAGAGTCACCTGGGATAGATATAGTCCAGCAATGGATTACCTGCCTCAGAGTAGTTGAAACACCTTCCAAAACCAAAATGGGAGCCATATCTTTGTTTACTGGGGCACGATCCAAAATGCTGAGATATTTTCAAGTGTTTTTGCACTCATGGAGAAGGTATGAAGGGCCAGGCACTTACAGAATTGAGCAAAAAATTACTAATTCACACTTACTTGATGATTCATTTTAACCTTTTTTGTAGCTATACTGATGGCCTCCTTAATTTGCTTAATCAGGACACCTTAAAGAACTGCACATCAGGTGGATCTTCTTGCAGACATGCAGAAAACATTTGTTTATTCTCTTTTTAAAGTTTGTTTCCTCTTATTTTTTAATTAAGGTGATTGCACCAGTCAGACATGTAAATCATATTTACCTACTTGGTAGTCATGTAAATCATATTTATTGGCTTCTCAGGCAGGCGTGTGTTTGTGCACTGCCTAACTGCTCCCCTGGAGCCACTTCTTGCAGCAAAGCAATGTGTAATCAGGGAGACTGTGAACCCTTCATTACTGACACAGTCGTCCAATAACAGCCTCGCTCATCGTGTCAGGGTGATGTTCTGGAGAGCTCTGGAAGCTCATTCTGACCACAGAATAGACCTTATCCTACAGATACTAATCCGTACTAAGAACTTGTTGCAGGTAGTGACGTGATTTATCCGGCTAATATCTAATCATTAAAAATATGTGCAATTGTTGGCTCAGTTCAGCAGTTTTATGTGAAAAACCCTACAAGTTTCTGATACGAAGTTGCTGACCAGAGGGCAGCTGTCTCTACTCTCCCACATAGGTACAGAAAGAATGAGCTCAGCCACTGTTGGGCAAAAAAACTGAAAAACAAGTTGGAAGTCCCTAGACAATGAGATTTCACTCGCTGGCATAAGGTGCTTTGTTCGTTTTTATTTTTTTCTAAAGTAATGGAAACCTGACATTTTCAAAACAAAACTATTAGGTGTCTTTTTTTTTTCCTAAAAAACATAATTTAAAAGCTGACTTTGACTTGAGAAACCACAAAGGGAAGAAGGGGAAAAGAAGAGAAAGATTAGAAAATTCAGGAAAGAAATGGAATGAACTGGTTTGGGACTCAGAGTCACACAATAAGTTAGTGCAAGAAGAAATCTTTTTTTCCCATCTTCAGTTTAATCCATTTTGATATTAGGAGAGTTTCTCTTCTGACCTTATCTTGCTGCATTTTGATGATCCGATTGAAAAAACCTCATCATTTCCTTTGTCACAAAACACACATCCTCTGTGCTGCTGTCTGCACACTTCAGTGATGCAGAATTATCTGGATGTCATTGGAATGGTGTGAATAACTTCCTCACTCAAAATGAAGTTATTTTACCTCAAATTTGTGACCAGGATTACAGATCCTATGTCATATACCTGAAAAATCACAAATCTACTAACTGAGGACCTAAACTGCTGCATGTTTTGGCAGAAACCAACCCTAAGGTTGTTACCTCTGAGGCTGCTGTCCTTAGTTGTCCTCAGTTTAGTCAGTGACACCCATGTAGGACTTGAGGTGGTCTGTACTGACATTCAGTTGTAGCCTGCCCTGGAGTTTAGGGACTGTTTGTGCTTCGTGTCCAAATAGAAACGAAAGGAACAAGAAGAGTGGGAATTACTAAGAAGCTCAGGATGCAAAGCTGTGCATGGGCAGATATAAATGGACATTTTTATTCTTACCTCCTGCTGGCTCAGGAGCTTAACTATGTCCTGCCCAACATGTGCACTCATCTAACCCTAGCTCCAGCTGGCTGTGTCGTGTCTGCATCATAACCATGGTCAAGGAGGATATGGCAATGGTGTAAAAGAGCCTGCAGTGAAGGTAGGCACAGCAGACAGTAAAAAAGCAGCTCTTCCCTACTGTGTCTCCCCATGTCTTGCCCAGAAATCCTCTTTTGAGTCTCACAAGTACTGTGCAAATCCTTTTGTGCCATAAGGAGTAATTAATTCTGGAAAACTTGCGAGGAGATGACAATGCCAAAACAGAATTTCTGAATAGTACAGGAATTTCTCTGACTCTGTTTTGGTGGAGTGGAGGAGACTTTGCTCACCAGGCATATCCACAGCAAGAGAGGAAATCTTGGGGCCACCCCACACTCATTTGTGTAGCTAGCCTCTCCTGGGCTTGCTATAACCCACAACAGTCACCCTTTACCCCTGGTCCCCACAGCTTAGCAGATCTCTCTGCATCATGGTGGTACCCAAAACTGAAAGAAACCTGGAAATCTGCACAGAAACTGGCTGAAAAACAGGCATCCAAGTCCATCCAACAAGCTTGCTAACACCCATCATCAGAAAATTCTGCTCCAATTCGTGACAGACTCTCCTTAGGAACTGTACTATGATACTAAGAGGCCAGGCATGTCCTCTTCCTCTTTTCCCTGAAGGTCAGACCCATGGGTGCTACTTCATAAGATCTCTTAAATCTTCCCAGATTCTGCTTTGCACAGGGTACTGACAGTATCACAGTCATCACAAACAAAATACAGGTTCTACTTTAGATCAGCAAGCGTGCACGGACTGAGTGCTGCAGGGTTGCACAATGTATGCACCACCTGAGCATCTGGAATTGCACAACAATGCAATGAAAATCTGGAAAACATTGCATCCTGTGGACTTGTGCTACTTGACGTGTGGACAGATGCTACACGTAATTTTTGTAAAGAATATGTCACATATAAACTACCATGACCATGCAAAATGCACTTTTTTTCTGACAATGTTTTGTTGCTTCCACCTTAAATCAGAGCGAATAAAAGATTAGGTCCTTTTATGGAATCATAGAATAGAATAATAGAATCATTAAGGTTGGAAGAGATCTCAAAGACCATCATCAAAGAACATCAACTCAACCCCACCTTGCCCACTAAACCATGTTCCCTAATGCCACATCTCCACATTTTTTTAATACCCCCAGGGATGATGACTCCACCACCTCCCTGGGTAGCCTGTTGCTATGCTTGATCACCCTATGAGGGTGTTCCCACCTAAGCTGGTTGGTGCAAGAGCAGACCACCAAACATCTTTGTGAAACAGGGAGACACTAGTGCAGGTAATTTCACCTGGAACAACCCACAAGAAACACAGGGATGTTTGCAGCAGCCCTCATAGGAAGATGATGGAGCTGAGCTTTCTAAAAACATGCAATGTGAAGCTGACTCTGGAAGCAATAAAGCCAAATTTTTTATGGTAATATTATTTTTTACTCATCTTACCTAGTTAATTCACCCAGAGATATCTCTTCATAGAATCATAGAATTGTTGGGGATTGGAAAGGACCTCGAAAGATCATCTAGTCCAATTCCCCTGACACAGCAGGATCACCTACACCAAGTCACACAGGAACACATCCAGGTGGGTTTTAAATGTCTTCAGTGAAGGAGACTCCACAACACCCCTGGACAGACTGTTACAGTGCTCTGTCACCCTCACTGTGAAGAAGTTCCTTCTCAGGTTGATGTGGAACCTCCGATGTTTCAGCTTACAACCATTGCCCCTTGTCCTACCACTAGATGACAGTGAGAAGAGCCTGGCACTGTCCTCCTGACACCCACCCTTCAAATATTTGTAGACATTAATGAGGTCACCCCTCAGTCTCCTCTTCTCCAAGCTAAAGAGACCCAGCTCCCTCAGCCTTCTTGTCATAAGGGAGGTGTTCCAGTTCCTTAATCATCCTTATTGCTCTACGCTGGACTCAATACAGCAACTCCATATCCCTCTTCAACTGAGGAGCCCAGAACTGGACACAATACTCCAGATGTGGTCTCACCAGGGCAGAGTAGAGGGGGAGAAGAACCTCTCTTGATCTGCTAACCACCCCTCTTCTGATCCACCCCAGGATGTTGTTGGCCCACTTGGTCACAAGAGCACACTGCTGGCTCATGGTCATCCTGTTGTCCACCAGGACCCCTAGGTCTCTTTCTCCTACACTGCTCTCCAACAAGTCAGTCCCCAGCCTATACTGGTACCTGGGGTTGTTCTTGCCCAGATGTCAGACTCTACACTTACCCTCGTTACACTTCATTAAATTTCTCCCTGCCCAGCTCTCCAGCCTGTCCAAGTCTGCTGGGGTGTTGGCAACACCACACAGCTTTGTGTCATCAGCAAACTTGCTGACAGTGCACCCCTCAGGGACTGGACGTACTTAGTGGTTAATGTTCAAATCCAGCATCACATGGGGGTCATGAAAACAGACATCAAATCATCAAACATCCAAGAATGAAGTGGCTTCAACTAAAAGGCCAAATTTATCCCAAAGGATGCAGTGGATTCAGGGTACAAAACATTGTCAAATTATCTGTCCCTTTTCACATGGTTTTAGATGATCACCTTCTTCTGACCTTGTAGAAGATCCTTCCAAAAGGACGCACAGCTCATTCCCACAAAATTTGCACTACCAAAACCAAAAAAGCCCTTTTATTTTTTCCTTCCTACTTTGGCTTTTCTCTAGCAATCAGAATGGAAACTTGACACTTGCCTGCAGTTTTCACTTGGATGGTGGTATCAGGATGAGATCGCAGACTCCAAGGTTTCAAGCCACCACAATTTTCATGGAAAGAGAAAAAAAAAAATTAAAAAGCATAATTTTAAAAATAAATAAAATCAAGGAAACCTGCAAAGATCAGCCCTCTGCCATGAGGGATTTTAATAAACATTTGGAGCTTGTTTCTATGACACTGAGGCTCTACCTCTCAGAAGGTGCAGAGTGTCAATCAGGATTTTCGCTGCTGGAAGCAGAGACCCGTGTCTCTATGGAAACGAGACAGAGGTGATGCTGCCTATGAAGAGGTTCTCTGCATAGTTTCCCGTCCTGGCAGTTTGCTTCTGCTGAAGACATTAATATCTTTGTCGTTCCAGAAAAGAATAATTATTTTAGCTTCCCTGGATTGCAGAGCCTGACGTTCTTGTCTCCTTCCCTTCCTTCTCTCCCCTTTAGTCTCAAACAAATTGCATCCTTTGGATGGTTTTCTTCCTTACTGTCACATTGTAAATTACTGAATTATTGATGTGGTGAAAAATCAGTCTGATGAGTTTTCTTCTGGGTATAATGAGGATTTGCAGTCTCCCAGGATGGATTTAAAGAGGGAGAGGGGATGGTTTGGAAGTAGATGGGGTCACTTAGTGCAGCATAGATATCTGTGTGAAGTTCTCAAAACCCACCAACATGTCATCTTGAGCATCTCTCTTGCTATAAACCAGCTGAGATGCAAAGCCATCAGAGCTGCTTTGTGGGTGAGTGATTTCCCTTCCTCTTCTGTTACTCAGTTGCTTCTTCTTGGGTTAGAGAAAAAGAGAAATTAATGAGTTGCTCAACCTCTTGGCTGGATCTGAGAGACTGAAGGGGTGGACTAGCCACCAGAAGAAGTTCATGAGTTATTCTGTGCCTGCCTGTGGATCCTGAGGAATCCAGGATCTGAAAAGGAGTTTGGCCATCCATGGATTGGAAAGAAGAGAAAGAAATCTTCAAAATTAAAAGCTCTCATGATGTAAACAGGCTGAGGGCAGAACTACAGAATGACAAGGGATCATGAAGGGGATATAGCAAAGGGGCAAGCATCAGATTTGACAAGTGTTCTAGGAATAAAACCCAGTGTGATGTGGCTATGACTACAATTCAGTGAAGGTGGAGATGACCATCCACTAGGATCTTGGTCCTGCTCTTCATGGACTCACTAAGTTCTGTCAAAACTGATTGTAAGTCAAGCAGGAGATGTCACTCGGGTCAGTAGTTTAATAAGTGTCCCTGCAGGAGATGCTGAGAATGGTGTCAGCTTTGAATTCTGCTGTTCTTTGTTACTGGAACACAATGAGTCATAACCTGTCTCCTGCTTAAACCTGGCAAAGACTTTCCTGTAGCTCATCCCATGCTAGGAGAAAAGAAGTGGACATAGAAGAGACTGAGGGAGATGGGTTTGTTCAGTCTGGAGAAGAGAAGGCTGAAGGGAGACCTCATTGCTTTCCACAACTACCCGAAGGGAGGGTGCTGTGAGGTGGATGTTGGCCTCTTCTCCGAAGTCACTAGCGACAGGACCAGAGGAAATGGGTCAAGTTGTGCCGGGGGGGCTGAGATCGGATATTAGGAAAAACTTTTTCCCAGAAAGAGTGGGGAGGCCTTGGAACTGGATGCCCAGGGAGGAGGTGGAGGCACTGTCCCTGGAACAGTTCAACACACAGGTAGACATGGCATTTCAAGAGACGGTTCAGTGGTTAGGTATTGCAGAGCCAATGGTTGGACTGGATGATCTTGAAAACCTTGACGATTCTATGATTCTGCAAGAGTGCCATGTGCCTTGTGATGCACATTCAGTGACAGTCCAGAGGGAATTCTGGGAAACTCTGCTTTGTTGTTGGGGATGCATACAGCCACAAATGCTGCAGGACCTGCTTCAGGAGAACATTATTTGTTGTCATGCCATAGCTGTCAGTTCTTGTTTTGAACCATTTTTAAAGCTCTACTACTAGTGAAGACCTCACATTTTCTCCAACCAGTCTAGCTCAGAACTATTTTACTAGTACCCAGAGAGACAGGTCCTTTCTGCTTGCAGAAGCCTTGTCTGTACCAAAGGATTTTACTAGGTAGGCTTATGGCACAAAGACAGTTGGGGTCATTCAGGCTGGAGAAGAGGATGCTTCAGGAAGACCTTATTTATTGTGACCATCCAGTACTTAAAGGGACTAATAAGAAAGATAGGGAGGGACTTTTTTTGTCAGGGCCTGTTGAGACATGACCAAAAATGATGGTTGAAACTAAAAGAGATGGGGTTCAGGCTGAATGTAAGGAAAACTTTTAGAATGATGGTGGTGAGACGCTGTCCCAGGTTGCCCAGAGAGGTGGAAGAAGCCTCATCCTTGGAACCAATCCAGGTCAGGTTGGACTTTAGGGGTCTGAGCAGCTTGCTCTATTTGAAGATGTACCAGTCCAATGCAAAGGAGTTGGACTAGATTAGATTTAAAGCTCCCTTCCAAATCAATTCTATGTGATTCTTTATCACACTCAGAGTAGCTCCAGGATATGGGAAAGCGGGTGGCAAAAGCTGGTGTAAAAATTTCCCACATTCCTTTCTATGACTGACAGTCTCTCTTTCAGATCCGGGAGACTCAGTTGGCTCATGCCACTGTCTATAGGACCATGATTTAAATAGAATTACTGCTGTGATCCAATCTGTTTTCTTCATGTGGATTTTATTAATTGATCCAACATACTTTCAGCATCAGGACTTCTCTTGTCTGGTCTGTCTTCCCACTCATCAGGCTTGTTTTACAATCAGTAATGTTCTCCTTTGAATTATATAAATCTCTCAGCTCCACTGAGACTTGTTCTAGGTCTTCTCAGTAGGCCATTAGCCAGAGAAAGCAGCTGTCATAGGGCTGTGGCTTGATGCCAGAATATCTTGCAGCATCACCTACGGGTTTGGAGAGCATTTGTTTGTAACCTTCTAGCATATTTCTCTGTTGTAGTAGACATCACCCTTTTGAGGGACAATAGACCTCAGAGGGTAAGATCCTCCCTTTCTAAGGCTGAATCTCACTGAGTGGATTGTATGACTGCAGAGGACCACCACTGGAGAAAATTCTCCAGCTTCCAGCTGCATCCTTTCTCTGCTTAACTCAAGAATACTCTTTCCACATCTTTGCTGGGACTGTTTTTTTCTGAATACCAAACTTTTGGATGACAAAGATGGATGATTTCTGATAGGATCAAGTTAAAATGTTTGCTTGGGAATTATCTGTAGCACAGGACACGTAAAATAATAGAGAGGCCAACTCATCCCTCAGGTAGGACACTGCTGGGAGTGTGAGGGACATGAATGGGTTGAAGAGCTAATCAGATAGGAGTGCTTCCATGGCTGCTGTTGCTAGGGAGACTGCATGATGAGTACTCCCTTACCACTAACTTCTTTAGAAATTAGGCTGCATGTTCTCAGTGATGAGGAGAATGAAAAGCAGAGGCAGAATTTTAAACAGGAAAATACCCTTGTAGAATCCAACAAGCAAACAAACCCAAGGCTCTTTTCTCATGAAAAAATCTCTTTTGATTAAGCAGGATTCTCCACACTGGTGCAGTTTTCATGCAATGGAGTCTCTAAGTCAAGATGAAGAGTGAGGATGAAAAGAGATGATGAATCACTTTTATTTTTCTGCATATTACAAATACATAGGTCAGTAGATAGTACCTCTGCTTTTAGGTCGAGTTCATACCTTTCTACTCCTCTCAATACATCTCAGCCCTGAGCAAAATTTATCTACCCTGAAGGCAGTTAGGGAGGTGGAATGGTTTCTACACATTTACCTTTCACTGCAGAGCCTTATGAATCACAGTGTCACAGAATGGTGATGATGGAAGCGACCTCTGGGGAACATCAAGTCCAGTCCCCTTGTTAGAGCCAAATCACCCACAGCAGGTCACTCAGGATGGCATCCAGGCAGGTTTTACATGTCTCCAAAGAAGGAGACTGCACAACTTCTCTGGGAAGCCTGTTCCAGTGCTCTGCTACCCTCAAAGTAAAGAGGTTCCTCCTCATGTTTAGATGCAACTTCCATTGTTCACACATCAATATAAAGATTCACACTGTGTTAAACAGGTTTGGGGTCAAGGTTTTGCTCTTTCATAACTCTAATGAAGAGATGATTGTTACTGTTGTGGGAGTGACTATATAATCTCAGAACTTAGTAAAGATGCAGCACACGAGCTGTAGATGATGAAGCAACATGACTGGAGACTGGAGAGAAGTTACTTAGGAATTCAGACCCCAAACTGAATCTCAGAAGGCTTTCAGACATTAAGGTTGGAAGACACCTACAAGATCATCAGCTTTTAACCCAACCCCACCCTGTCCACTAAACCCTGTTCCCTAGTGCCACATCTACCATCCACGAGTTTTTTGAAAACCTCCAAGCACAACGACTCCACTACCCCCCTGAGCAGTCTTTTCCAATCTCTGACCACTCTTTTAGTAATTTTCCTAATGTCTCCTCTGACACTACTGGAGACAATTTCCTGAAGACCTATTTCTGTGAATGGTCTTCCCAAAAGGTCCCTGGTTCTGGAATCCATCATGTTGTTTTTCCTGCTCTACTGTTGGAACTATCCTTTAGGTCAGTCCAAGAATCTTATAAAAGCAGCCCTCCTTGTGAACAGCTTAAGCACCAGATCCTGCCCATTATCTGGAGTGAAATTCTGAGCATTTTCAAATGTTTCTAACCAGTGAGTCCAAAGCCACTCTTGGAACAGAGCATTTTGCATTCCCTGATGTATGTATTTATCTTTTCATTGGTTTTGGATTCTTCAAGGGAAAATAGTGCATTGTTCTGCAGCTTCAGCCTGCCTGGATTCCCAGATTTGATCAAACACATCCATTCTTCCCTCTCTAATTCTTAGCAACAGCAGCCTAATTTGCATTTTGCCCTTTTCCTGTAATGACACAGTGAAAGCATTTTCTCATTATTTCCCTGACTTTATTGCCTATCATTAATGCTGTCATGATGACTCATTCTAGACAGCGTGTTTTGTCTGAGAACCCCAGGTTTCCCATCACTAAGCTGCCTCTTTGGTCAGTCTGATGTGAGATGCTGCTTTGTTGACCTGTTAATTACCCATAATGCTGAGAAAACTTGACTTCTCATGAACTTATTCACAGTGATGGTGAAAAAAACTAAGTTCAAATCACAGGCACCTGAACTGCAAAATTTGGTGTCTTCTTTAAAACTTTCTCACCCTCAATTTTTAAGTCAGGTGCTCTGGGAAGGAAAACTACCCTCAGAGTGGCTGGTTTATGATCAGTACTCTCATAAGACTGAAATTAACCCTTTGTGGTAGAAGCCTAAAACAGCAAATGGCAGTCAAATGAGGGGAATCTTCATGGGTAGGTTATAGGTAGGAGATTGCAACAGCCCCAGTTGCAGAAGGGAATAAATTGGGCAGGCTACTGGGTGTTATGTGTCTCTGCAAAGGCATGCTCAGCTTCTGGTGGTTTGCTTCATCCCAAAGCTAGGAATTTCAGTTATTGAGCAACCCCACGCTAGCTCAGCTCTGTTGTTCGCGTGGATACAGAAAGGTAATACCTGTGGGCTTGCACTGCAGCCCGAATTGCACAGCTCATGAGCAGCTGTACGTGACCAGAGGACCGTTCTTTTTCTGTTCTTCTCTGGCCTTTACAGAATGGCAGAACCAGAACCATAGAATCACAGAATGGTTTGGGTTGGAAGGGATCTTAAAGTTCATCTAGTTCAAACTCCTCTGCCATGGGCAGGGACACCCTCTATTAGACAAGATTAACTTAAAGCTCCACCCAGTCTGGCCTTGAACACTTCCACAGATAAGACAACCACAATTTCTGTTGACAACCTGTTCCAATAGCTCATCACCCTCACACTGAAGATCTTCCTTACTTCTAACAGGCAGTGGTCTATTCAGACTGGTTGTCCAGTGTGAATGATTGTATTCATCAACAGACAAAATCAATATGTTTGAGGCTACAGCAAGACAAACACCTGGTTTAGCCAAGGAATAAGGATTTCCTAGCATAATCTAAAACTCTCCTCCACATCCCTTTAAAATGGACTAGCCCAACTCTCCTACTTAGAGTTTTAGTGCTTCCTAATAAAATCTTCCTGAATAGCATCGCAGGCTCTAGGCTGCCTGTTTTGTCTCAGAGGCATTCTTCTCCATTCTTCTCTGCAGGGGGGCTTTCATTTGTCTGTTCCTCTGAAGCTCACTGTCTGCTGTCTGTTCCCATCTTGCCCTGCTCTCTTTGTCTGACGTATGTGAAGCTCAAATGCTTTCCCTCACAGACCCTGTCTGCTTGCTGCAGTCTTTAAAAACAAATCAAGCCAGGCAACAGTCATGATTAATGGCCTCATGCAAAGACAGAGCAACAGTTAGTAATTTATTACCCAGCTTGTCTGTATCAACACTGTGTCTGAGCCCCCACCTCACAGTTCTTTCATTTTTTCATGTATTCATTGCCTTTTTCTGGTTTTCCTCTCAGATGGTTCCAGCAGCCCATCATTAAACTCTGAAACTCTTCCCGTCCTCCCCCTGGGACTGACAGACCTTATCAGAATGATAAAAGAGAAAACAGGCAACTAGTTCAGCTCCATTAGTGAAAAAGCATCTTTGGACTTTGTTGGGTACTTGTGTGTGAAGCAGAGCTGGCAGCAGAGAAAAAGCAAAAAGAGATCACGATGCTCTTCCGGGGGAGATACTGGAGTTTAAAAACTACAACTGGTCTTAGAAACTCTAACTGCTGTCTCTATCAAAAAGGATAGAGAGCAAAACCAATCAGGGAAAGCTCCATGGATGCACTCAAGAAGGACATCCTATAGCAAAAAGCCTCAGAACCACAATAACAGATAATAAACAAGGTTGTCTGACAGCCCTGGACATTGCTAGGTCAAGGTCCAGACCCACCATTTCTTGTTTATCTTCAAATTTTGCCTTGCCCTCAAGCAGGCAGGAGAAAGAGCAGTGTGGGAGCAGATGGAGCTGCAGAGGGAACAGGCAAATCTTTCATGAACACAAGAACACATATGGACCACTGCAGCAGGAGCTGAACAGGGTGCCTGAAGCATTTGCCTCCTTTATCAGCTCTGCTCCCGATCTCCTCGGGTCTCCATTTTCTCCTTTTATCTTATGTAAAAAGGGTGGATTTATGTCGGACATCACAAAACAGTTCTTCAACCTGAGGCTGGTGGATCCCTGGAACAAGTTGCTTACAGAGGTGGTGGAGGCCCCATCCTGGAGACATTCAGGGTGAGGTCTGATGGGGTTTTGGGCAATCTGGTCTAGTGAGTGATGGCCTTGCTTGTTGCAGGGGTTTTGGAATAGATGAGCTTTGGAGGTCCCTTCCAATCCTACAATTCCATGATTCTGTGATCTGCTTAGATATCTGCGAAGGGCAAAGAGGGTCTTTTCATTGTATATCACCTGATCCAACAGAGCCTTGATTAGGTACTGGGTTATGGAATGGTCCACCAGCAATGATGCTATTCAAGTCCATAAGCTGAAGGTCAGAGACAGACAGCAGACAAGGGTAAATTCTACGATAAAAAAGCTGAAGTGTTAGTTTTGGTGCTTCTCTCCAATAAAAAAGCAGGTATGAAAAACAAAAACAGGGGAGAACATACACCACCAACAAAAATAGCCCTAGACTTTATTAGAGATGTGTACAGAGATTACCTAGCAGCAGTAAAGTGACTTTCTTTGAGCAGACAGCCTGTGAGCTAGCAGAAATCAGACAAGGTAGCCAGGCTTAGCCAGATATTCGTGCAGTTAATATAACCTCAAAGAGACTTTTTTGGAAAAGGGTGAGAAAAGGGAAGGACACGGGAGTTCTGAAACAAAACAATGGCCAGGAGGTGCATCTGTAGTTAGACAGGATGGCATTTTCAGCTGAATCCTAAATCAAAATTGAATCTAGTTGTTGCTGCTTGCTGAGTCTTTCCTGAGTTTCGTGCAGCATTATACACAGACTCTCTTTCAGCTTCTTCAGGGAAGTCATTCACAGCACAGAGTGAAATGGCACTTAACCTTGAATAAAAATATCTTGGAGACAACTGATCTCCAGGCTTAGGCAATTGTTTCTGATTTTTGCAAATTGTAGAAATATGTGCCTGAGGGTAAGGTCTGCATTCAGGGAAAAAAAGAGTGAATGTCTGGCCGTGGATTTCTCCATGGCGTGTTTTTCTTGAGGAGGAAGGACAGTCAACATGTAAGCGCAGTAATGAGATAAATAAGGACAGGAAAAGTACACTCTGTTCCAGGCTGGATATACACATTCTTGAGGAAAGAAAAATACATATTGTGCTAACAATTTGTATGTCAGTACCCACAACACACCTCCAGCTGGCATCTTATGCACAGAGAGAGATGGGGACTGTTTGGCAGAATTTGGTGAAGCATGTGATTATCATTGTAGCCTTCTTTAATCTGTCAGATGTCAGAAGAAAGTTTAATAGAATAGTGTTCGCTCTGTTTCCAACCTGACCTTCAGATTTTCCTTCCTAAAAGTTTGTTCTGTTAATATTCCATCATTTTATGCCTATTTTAACCAGTGCAGTCTCTAAAGTCAGGTGTAAAACTGGATCTGATTTTTCATTAGACGATAGTGTGTTGTTGTCAATAGCTCTTCACACAATATTTTTTACTCCAGAGTGAGGAATTAGTTATCAGCAGGCAGTTACACCAAAGAGTCCCTGATCCATTCCTTTCCTTGCAAAAAGCATTCAGTTCTGATTCTAAGGAGTTAATCCAATTGGCAGCCATAATTTTGACAGGTAAAAGCAGGACAGCACAATATCCTTGTATTTAAATGGAATTCAACATCTGAACCAATTGTTTGTTCTCCACTGACTGTAACAGAACATTTATGAAAACATAAAGCCTCTGCCATAAAACTGAATAGAGGACAGTTCATCCTCTGCAGGGCTGAATCAGCATGTTGGTATAACTTTATAACGAAAAGCATAACAAAAATCCACACAGGAAATATGGATTTGACTTGCATTTTAGAAACAAATAGGCAGGTTTGACTCATCTGTACTAGCAGAGGTCCTGGCAAAGTGCAGGGTCATTTTTAAGTGGTTCATTCAAAGGTTACAGATTACTGGATTTGTATATGAGCTGTTCTTATCCAGACCAGGGACAATGCAAAGCTAGAAAAAGCTTTCTGACTTTGCAACAGCCTCTTCTAACTTTTACACATTTTGGCCTGACCTGCTTCGTGACGCAGGTTATTAAATTCTTTCAGCAGTTCCTATATCTACTCAACAGAGAGTTTTTCTGTAATTGTCTTTTGAAATACTCCCCCTTTTCCAGAAAGACCTAGCTGATTGGTCTTCCTCACGGGACTTGTCTTAGGTCTTAGGTCAAGCGTAGCATTAAACTCTTGCCAATTGTTCCATATGCCAGCACCTCCTGAGGCAAGTCAGAGTTAAAAGTCACCTGATGGTGACATATAGGATTTAAATCTCATTGGAAGGAATTATAGCAGGGGTTATACTTGCTTGGCCTTCAGTTTGAGCTTCCTTTTTATCATGGGGTAATTCAGAGGAGTAAAAAGGGATGTCACTCCTGAGCTGCATCCCTCCCACAGTAAATGTGATGTGAAGGAGGCTTTCCTGGATTCTTTGCAACCCAAGTGCTGCACAGCTTTATGCTTCCTGAACTTTGGTTTTTAATGGCATTATGTGATCACTGTCAGCTCTGGGCATCCCAGATGTGTTCAGCTGAAACATAGTTCTTCCCCAAAGCTGTTCACCTCAGTAATAGCCCTGCCACCTGTCATTAGCACCTTCCCAAAGGTAATCCAAACAGGCACAGCCATCCTGATGCAACCCAGCATGGGTCATTTCCATGAAAGAGTAGAATTCATTACCAACAAGCACTGGAGAGATCCTCAGCAGGCAAAAGATGCAGGAGTAAATGGAAAGAGACTTTGGAGAACACCTCATGCATCTATAATATGATTCATTGCCAAAGGAAAAGAGAGCTTGGATGTAATTTTTTCCCCCTTGGTCCCAGACTCTCAGTGCAGCACAGAACCTTCCATAGGCTCTGAAATGAAGATGAAAGCAAACTGTAGCTCACTCCTGTGTTTGCAAAGATGTAGAACTGGGCAGCTGAGACAGCACCACACTTTTATATTCCTCTGGATTTTCCAGCCTGAATGCATATTTTTTTAAACAAGGAAGGAAGAGACAGTGAGCCCACAGCTGCTTGTGGAGGAGGTATTTTGCTTTCCAGTCATAGCCAAGTCTGAGTGCAGACTGCCTGAGATGTTATTAAGAAGACATAAGGAGAGAGAAAACCATGTAACTATATAAATTAAATGATCCCTTGGATAATTTTGTGTTCTTTGATCTTGCGTAGTAGAAAGTTTCAAGACAATGTCCCCTGCTCTGGAGATGCAAGGATCCAAATGTACCCAATAAATATGACAAGTTTTCATGTCCTTCCACGGTTTCACATGTTTCTACAGTCCGTATCATACGACAGAATCCTTGGACAAAGTTTTATCTCCAAGTGAGATTTCCTTGAACCACTGTAGATGGCTTTATGATAGTCTTGGTGTGCAGTTGGCCTCTGGGCTGCAGTGATGGTAGATTGGCACAGTGGATTTCTTCTTAGGCAGGTCTGGGGATATTACAATGCAACTGTGAGGCTTGAATAGGAACCCATTTTCTGAGCAGTTCTGAAAGGCCCTTATCAGGAAGGAACATCCCAAGCAATTAAAGTAGCTATTTCTCATTAAATGCCACTTCAAGAAAAGGGCACCTCAGTCCTACCAGCATGGTAAGGGGAATGTCCAGGTGTTAGCAGCACTTATTGCCCACACTGAAAGCTCACATCTGCAGCAAGAATTTTGTGAGTCTCTCTCCCAGCCATCCTGTCCAATTCTAGTGCCACTTTTTCATTCCTAATTTGCCCACAGGGAAGCCAATTCTTAGAGCTGTTTCTCAGTTTTTGCCTTCAAGGACACGATACCTAAATTCCTAACAAATACTGTATCCTGTCTTCCTTCAGCACAGCATTAAACTGCCCTGTAGATCCACCAGCGAGAGAGCATCTTGTGACCTTTTAGATGTCTCAGGCTGCAGAGAGACACACATCTGCATTTTTGCTCTCTCTGGTGTTAACACAGAAAGATGGGCGACATAGCCTACCCGTGTGAGGAGGCTTGGAACTAGATGATCTTTGAGGTCACTTCCAACCTGAGCCATTCTATTCTATGAAGATGAACGTCAGGAAATGATCATTTCTGCCTGCTGTCTTCAAGAGCAGACACAGCCAAAATCTCTTTATGGGCTGTGCCAAGGTCTACCCCAGAAGAATGTGGCATAATTTTGTTAATGTTTGCAGTCTGTTCCGAGTTGCCTGAATGGAAAATGAATAAGAAAGGCAGCCTTGGATGAATTTAACACCTTGGGAACAGGCAGCAAAACAGTCATCTACTGCTTATTCACGGTGTGGCTTACAGCAAATGCTGCTGTTGCAGCTAAGTTCAGCACCTGTGAAAGGAGAAGGACATGTGAGTCATCTTCAATACATGTAGAGAAACACACTGTAGACCTTTACCACTCAGCTAGCCCCCACTTAACAAGGAAGAAAACCATTAAAAAACCCCTGTGGTTCATCTCTTGTTATTTAGCTGGCCACTTTAGGAAGAGAGGAATTACCCTCTTGAAGTGCCCGCTGATTGCAAAGGGAGTTGAGGGTGACTGTCACAGATGGCTCCGTTTGTCTGACGAATCTCTCCCAAACCACCTCACTACAGTGAATGTGGAGGCAAGGACAATGAGGCCCCGAGTCAGAGCTAAATACTGCTGTAATTTCTATAATAATAGTTACAAGAAGCTGCTGCTGGGTGCAAGCTGTGTGTTTGGCTTCCCTGTGTGGTAGGTACCACAGTGCAGTGCTGTGGCTGTTCCTGTTTGCTTCCTACTTGTTCTCCACCAAAGCAGGCTTCATAGAAAGCTTGGGAGAACACTAAGTGTGAACTGCACACAAAATGCAGCCATGCTTTGTAGCCTTCATGGAACAGGTCTTTTATTGCTTTGCAGGACTTCTCCAGGTCAGGCTGGTGCTGCAACACTCTCGTCATAGCTTAACAGTCCAAATTTGACTAAGCCTAGGTACCCAAATCTGTTTATCACAGAATCAAAGAACATTAGGGAACAGAAGGGACCTCGAAAGATCATCTAGTGCAATCCCCTGTCAGAGCAGGATTTAGGCTTTAAACTAGATTCAAAACACGGTGGGACAGTTGTGGGACAGAGCTCTGGTCTTAAATAAAACCAGGTGGCCACCCACTGTCCTAGGATGAGATCAAAGCGCCCAGCTCGCTCCCTGCAATGCCTGCACACCAATGCACGCAGCATGGGGAATAAGCAGGAGGAGTTAGAAATCTGTGTCCGGTCAGGTGATTACGATCTGGTGGCAGTTACAGAGACGTGGTGGGACAGGTTGCATGACTGGAATCTGGTCATGGACAGTTATGTCCTTTTCAGGAGGGACAGGTCAGCAAGGCGGGGTGGAGGAATTGCTCTTTATGTGAGAGAGCAACTAGAATGCATTTATGCCTTGAGTCATACCCAGCTATGTAGTAAAATATTAGAGTTTAAACCATCTTAAAGGTGTTTCAGTTGAAATGAACCTCGTAGAAGCATCCGTGCCCACCCAGCTGACAGCTGGCTACTCAGCGATGCGTTGGGTGACACAACCCTACCATTGATTTCAACGACCAAGAGGCAAATGGATGCTGGTATCATACTACAACTGTTCTCTTGGTGTCCTGTTCTTTTATGGATCCTCTCTCACTAAAATGCTCCTCCAAGGATGCATTTTTGATGCCAGTCTGGCATCAAACTATTTTGTTTTGCGTTTGCTAAATGAGCAGAGACAAGGCTTTCAGACAATGCTGTGTACCATCAGTTCAGTGTTTTAGAACCACCTTTGATCTCATTGTCTTTTGCTTCTAATGGTCGGATTTATGTTTCATTTAATGTTTAACAAAGATTTATGCAGCTTCATACTACCAGCTGTCAGAAGAAATCTGCCTCAGTCTCACCAAGCCCTCCAACTTTGCCTCAAAGTTCTTCACTTTTTCATCTATCCCTGACTGCCCTGACAACTTTCTTTACGCTCAGTGCTGCACTCCTATGTTTGAGCTCAGTGAACATTTCCACATCAATATGAAAAGGAACTTCTTCACAGTGAGGGTGACAGAGCACTGGAACGGGCTGCCCAGGGAGGTTGTGGAGTCTCCTTCTCTGGAGACATTTAAAACCTGCCTGGACATGTTCCTGTGAGATTGGATCTCGGTGATCCTGGTGTGGTGGGGGGATTGGACTAGATGATCTTTTGAGGTCCCTTCCAATCTCTAATGTTCTGTGATTCTGTGATTTCATCCCTTCACCCTGCCTGCATAATCCATTGTCATTTTCAGTCTTTCCGAGATTTCCTGTTGTCTTTTTCTAGTTCTCTATCAATACCACTTAGCCTGATTTTGTTGTTCTTCATATACTGTAACAATGCTGTTGCTTAGGATTTACAAGTCTTTGTATTACTGGACCTGATCAGTGAGAACACTTCCAGAACTAAAATGAACATCTTTCTCTCCTGAGCTACCAAACCCCATTTGAGACTGACTTCTTAGAGTCTCGTATCTCTCTTTTGGGAGTGATAGTGATCATGAGCAGATTGTTCTGAGAGTTCACACATGGGTAATGATGCACCAGTCACTGCGTAAAGGTCTCTGGAGAGTTGTCACAGAGCCAGAGAGAGCCCTTGCTGAAGAATTGCAAATGGAAGCAGCTTTTCTGTATGTTCCTACACACTGAAGAGCATTTATTAAAGAACCCTGCTTTGCAGCTCATAATGTTCTCCACAAAGCAGATGCTTGTTGCTGAAACAAGGAGACAATGCACAAGGGCAAAACAAACCTGACCATGAGGTCTGCAGATTGAATCCACTGCTCCCAGGTACCACCAGTGATCATGCCCAATCTGCTAATCTTTCTTTTGTGTCCAGCACAGGTAGGAATGAACCTTACTGTCACGTGTCCCCAGCACTATAAACATCACACACGAGCCAATTTGCTAGGCTTTCACACCCTAAAGCAATTAAGAAAAATGATCACATAAGAACATTTTCTCCTGCAGGATGATACCCTTGATGGGTCAAGACAGCATTTCATCTTCGAGTGTAGCTGTCGCAGCCCCTGAAGAAGGCAGATCACAGCTCCAGTTTGCCACGGCACGCTTTCCGCGCCTACATTTCTGACTTGCCCAGGAGCAGTAACGTGAGCCAGTAGAAAACATCGCTGTCAAAAAGGTGATTCTTACTGCAAAATTAGACCCACCTCCAAGCTTCTTCTTGATGGGAAAAGCAGTCAGATCTCACTTCTCCCCTTCTTTCCATTACAAAGTCCTGGGTATCTCTCAACAAGACATTTGTTCTCTGTGTCTGTGTCATGGGTTAGGAAGAAAGACTTGAGCTTGGGACAAGGTTCCTTGATCACAAAAACTCTTGGAGAATGGATAAAATGAGAATTTTCATGTCTGTGGACCTCATAGCAGCTTGGGAAGATCAAATGTCCTTTTCCCTCCTTCTCCTCTGATATGGTGACCTTATCTATCCTCATTTAACTGGAGAGGAAACTGAGGCACTGATTACTTAAAAAATATTAAAACTTAACAGAAGAATTTAAACATCTATTTTCAATAAACTTACTTTAAAAAGCCTTGCTTGACTTGGCCACAAGCTTGAAATCTCTTAGCACTCAGATTCTGATGTCTGGAGTTCATTAGTCACCTAAGCCTGAGCTAATGAGGACTGATAGCACCAACCATGCTAGACAGCACCCGGATGAAATGGTCTTGTAGTGCAAATAACTTTGAGTTTCATGAGGCTTTTGAGCTTTCTGAGGGATTGCAGTGAGAGACAGCCATGACTGCACAGTCATATTTCATGTGGTCAGCTGATAAAAGACAAAAATTAGACTACTTTCCCTTTTTTTTAAACCTCAAGAACCTTTGTTTTCTTGGAAATTGAATTACCTGGTGACAAAAAAATTAAAAATCTCTTCTAGGGTCATTTGTAGAGGAAAAGAAAGTAAAACTCCAAAATTTAGTCTCGGATTTGAACATTTATTTATTTTAGTTGCCATAGACAATATTAAAAGAAAATGTTGCTTCTGAGTGAAAGACTCCCTTTTCCTCTTGCGGCATTAAAAAGTCATGACCTAGGTCAGTCTTATTCATACAGCAACCAAAACAGCTCTGTAAAGATATTTGCCTAATAAAAAATGGGAGTTTCAAATGAACTGGAGTCATGGGTTCATCTCTCTGGAGACAGTGCCAGTGCCATGTTGCTAAGGAAGAAGTCCCAGGGACAGGTCTCAGCCTTGTTGCCCCTGGGATCTGCTGGGGTGTCCGACACACACCAGTCTGTTGGCAGCTCATCCTTTTCTCCTTTCTCCATGTAGTTTCAGTGGCTACTGCTTAGCCAACTCAGCACTAGAGAGGTTGTCAGACAGGTTTTCATTATTTTAAAGAACAAGTTTTTGTCGTGCTGTAAGCAAAGAGCCTGTGAGCAAGAGCTCTTCAAACTCAATCCATTCTATTGTTCTCATTCTATGGATGTTGTGGTAAAGAGAATAAAGCTTCATATTTATATAAGCTGAGAGTTTTTTTGGAGTGTCACAAACCAGCCTGTTCACTTTCACTCGGGCAAGATGGGTGCAATACAGAATACATGAAGGAAAAGCCTGTGAGAACTGGTAGCTAAAAAAAGCTTGACTTGAACTGAAAGCTGAGTAGGAGTGTGCCTGGGCTGCACTCTTCCTCTAGACAAGCAGCAGGGAGGAGGAAGGATTATTTTAGCTTCAGGATAAAGCTGGCACCAGGACAGTGATCTAAAAACTCATCTCAAATGAATGTTGACTGGAAATGCAAACGTTTCTAAGCATGAAAGCTTAGAAGGGGAGCTATTGGAACTTAGTAGAATAGAATCATAGAATTGTTTAGGTTGGAGAAGACCTTTAAGACCATTGAGTACAACAGCCTCCCAAAGGCTCTTAGCAGTTTTGGGATGATGTGTGATCCACTTGTGAGCAGGGCTATGAAAAAGCCACAGAGCCAAAGAGCCACAGAGTACAGAATCACAGAATCACTCTGTTTGGAAAAGACCCCTGGGATCATCGAATCCAACCATCTACCCTACCTTGCAAGTTCAGCCTTAAACCACATCCCTCAATACCTCATCCAAAGGATCTTTAAACACATCCAGGGATGCCAACTCAACCACCTCCCTGGGAAGCCCATTCCAGTGCCCTGACCACCCTTTCTGTGAATTTCTTTCCTAATGTCAAGTCTAAACCTACTTTGTTATAGCTTGAACCCATTCGCTCTTGTTCTGTCACTAACTGCTTGTCAGAAGAGACCAGCAGCAACCTCTCCACAACGTCCTTTCAGGTAGTTGTAGAGAATGATGAGATCTCCTCTCAGCCTCCTCTTCTTCAAACTAAAGAGCCCCAGCTCTTTCAGTCTTTCCTCATAAGCTTTATTCTCCAGGTCCTTCACCAGCTTAGTTGCCCTCCTCTGCAGCTGCTCCAGCACCTCCACATCTCTCTTGTATTGAGGTGCCCAAAACTGGACACAATACTCAAGATGTGGCCTCACCAGTGCTGAATACAGGGGGACGATAGTCTAGTCTAGACTTTGTCTATTCATACATCTGTCTGAGAAAAACACCCCAGACAAATATCTTAGAGAATGCATTGGAGGAGACCTCAAGGAACTGAGAATTGTCTCTTGTGTTGTTTCTGCTCTCTTTCTTTTCATTGATTTTAGTCCTGTTCCACAACACCATGAACCCTTTCCAGGAAATGGCAGCATTTCAGTGCTGGGTGTGTGTTCATGAAAGTTAAGAATTCCCTTTGTGAAACATTCTGGAGATGTGACAATGCAAGCAGATACTTACTTGCATTATATTTTATACACACATATATATATATATACATTTATATACATAT
>VXBP01008894.1:106068-149632 GCA_013400115.1 Rhinopomastus cyanomelas
ATATACATATATATACACATTTATATACATATGGAATCCACAGTTTCCCCATTCACAGTCTGATCAGCGTTTACAGGGAACAAATCTTTCAGTAGTGTTTTCATAATTTCTTATGAGGGTTTTTATAATGTTTTTTCATAATGTGTTTTAAAATAGAATAGAAGTCCATTAGGAAATGTAAGAATACTATTAGCCATGGCAGCAATAAAATCCTATTATTTGTGTAAGGCCTGAGTGCACATTTTCCTGCTGCTCTGAAGCACGGGAGGTTTGTCTCTTTGGGGAGAATCAAAAGGAACTTCAGCACAATCTCTAATCTAACTAGCAAACTCAAACTAATTCTGCAGACTGAGCAGTTTTTAAGATGCTCCAAGAAAGATAAAGGTACAAGGGACTGTCATTAAAGGTGACTCCTCTGCAGACTGGAACTATATCACCTCAAAGAACAAGAAAAGTGAAGATGGTTAATACACGGATGCGTTTCTGTAGGTAAATTGGGTTTTCAATCATGGTGCCTGACCAAAGGCCAAGAAGTCTTTTGTAATTTATCAGATTGGTTGGTTATACCTCTCCCAGAGTTAGAAAAGTAAAACCTGGGTAGCTTAAAGATAGAGTAGAAGGAGAAAGCATCACTCACTCTGTAAAGAATCTGAGTAATTTGGTTGTCAGTGTTTTATATGCAAAGATTACATCCACCACCATTATTCAAAAACATGTTTATGGGGAAGAGAAGACAATTTATATCCCTAAATCTACTTCCTGCTTACTAAAACAGAAAAGTTATGGATAGAGTCTTTCACTGGCCAAAGCTTTATGTTCATCATCACCAAACAGGGGAAGGAACAGGACAAAGAGATGCTTTGTCTACTCTTTCTGTTAGGGCGTGCACTGCAGGGATACACGAGTAACTCCCGCAGCCCGGTATAAAACATCCAGTGTCATGAGGTCCTTTGTTACCACATCTGCTGCACGAAGTCATATCACCTTCCCAAGCTGCAAACAAGAAATAACAGCTTGACCCAATACTACAAAAATATATTTGATTCTGCACAATACTCTGTAAGAGGGACACTGTTTCACTTACAACTCCCAAGTGCTGTTGCAAGAAATAATAAACAATTTGGGGTGGAAAATAACATTTTCATTAAAACAAAATTTTCCTTCAAATGGATCAGAACTGTTAGAACTCTTCAAGTTTTAAATGAAACCAGGAAATCCTGAGAACTAGCTTTGAAAAGATTTTGGAAAGAGAGGATTTTTGAGTTTAATATGTGAGAAGGTCTTATTTTTGGCAGCTGAATAAAAAAATTTTTCCTTTGTTTTTCCAAAAGTTGAAAACATTTTGGGTAAAAGATGTAAGAACTTATGAAAAGATGACAGTTTTTTGATTCTAGGTAAGTTAATATTGGAGTATATTTGAGTTTCAAACAAAATTCATTCAGCTTTTTCTCTCTTTTTTTAAAAAGTTTTAATTCTGAATCCTTTTGGTAGGGGAAACCTCCAGAAACATAAGCTGGATTTGTGTCTTCCTACTTCTGTGTATTTGCAAAAACAAAATCTAGCTGACAAGCAACAAATTAGTAAAGAAAATAAACCACATTCCCCAGGTTATGGAGTGGAAATCTGTGAAACTACCCTGCAAATAAAGTACAGGGCAAGGAACCCAAAGGAAGAGTTAATCTACCATATGCACAAGAGTTTCAACCTTCTAAAATTACATTTGTGGAGAATCCCAGGTTCCCACAGATTCAGATTCTCATCCCCATGCACAGACATAAACAAACCTGGAGCTCTATGAAAGCACCACAATCGCTGATTTGCACAAACAACAGCCTATGCTCACAGGAAATCACAAGCAGAAGGACGTGTAGGGGGCACCTGCATGCTAACAGACATGCAGACCCCGTGGATGAAGGGGTCTGATCTATGCCATTCCTGGGGCACCACGATGTATAAAAACCAAGAGGTGATGGTTCTATCAATGGAACAAGTGACTGAAACAATCAGTGCTGCTGTACAGAGAACTGTTTAACAAACTGGAGTTTGGAACTGGGACCCTGATTGCCACATCATTAGAATTCCCTAGAAGAAGTACCAAGAAAACATATATTTCATTGTAGCATAGGCCATGGGTAAAAGCAGGGCTGTGTGGAAAATCATTACAGCAGTCCTTTATTTTTCTCATAGAACATTCCAGGGTTTCTGCAGAACCAGCATCTTGATCAGATTAAATGTAACATTTTGAGGATGTTGGTAGAAGAGTGAAGAATGTTAAGAGGTGGTTGGGGATTGGAGTGAAGGGGAAGAAGGGCTGTTTGTTTCCCTTATTAAAAAAGACAAATCCCCTGAAAGGAGACATTTCTCATAGAAATATCACTTTTTCAAAACCAGACAAAGAAGCAATTTCCTCTGAGACAAATATTGAGATCAGCTTGAAACTCATTTGAACTGCAAATGTAAGATCTACCTGAGCCATTGGAGGCTCACTGACTCACCCACCACCCAGGAGGAAGCACTTAACACCACAGAGTGAAGCTATGCTTTGTCTAACCTGTTGTTTTTCCCACAGCTCACCCTGACTCATGCACTACCTTCTTTGCAGCCATGCCCGGACCTCCCACAATTGACCCTCCTGGGTTGTAACTCCTCCATGGTTACCACCTTGCAGATGATGAGAAGGCAAAGGTGTGTGCTTAACACTGACTTCAAATTGCACATTCTTTGTTAGTAGAGGGATATTAGCTATTCAAATCTCAGTCCCTCAAGACTCTACTCTGGAGACGTTTAAAACCCGCCTGTTCCTGTGTGACTTGGTCTAGACTGGACTAGATGATCTTTTGAGGTCCTTTCCAATCTCTGATGTTCTATGATTCTGTATTTCTACTGTTCATGCACAGATCAAATCAGTTCTCAACCTCTTCCTTTCTCTCTAGAAAGCAGCCTGAACTGCTTTGATAACCTTACTTGAAATACATGAGGCTGTGGTTAGGAGTAGGCACAGCTTTACTCTTCCTAGCGTGGCCAGTGTGGGATCCACCTGGCTTTGCTGTCCTGGAAGACAAAAAGTGGGTATTAGAAAAGACTAGTTTTCCAGATGGTTGCTATATCCTGGACTTCTCTGCACCACAGTTGCACCACAGTTTGTTCCAAATCTATATCACATGACATATTAGTATGAGACACAATACACAGTATGGTCACAAAATTTCTTGGATTGGAAAAGATCATTAAGTACAACCAGTGCCCTGGCACATTCAGGTCACCACTAATCCATGTCCCTCAACATTAAGTCTCCACAATCTTTAGATTTCTCCGGGGATGGGGACTCCACCGATGCTGTGGTGTGCTTGCCCTGCATGACTGTAAAAGATGGGAGGGAGACTGAGCCAGTGCCTTTTTCCCTGTGCCTTTTCTTCCTCTCCCAGAGTTGCTGGGGACCTCGATCCCTCCCTCCATCCCCTCCACTTCTGGGTGTGGGGGTAGGGTTAGACCTGGCGGCTGGAATTCTCTGCCGACGACGGTGATGACGTAGTTATGGTGGCAGCATGCTGCACGTCACTGCCACTGAAATGCTGAACTGAACTGTGCCAAGCCACTGCTTGTGCTGTGCCAATGGAAAGCCCTTCTCTTGCCCATGCCTTGAGGAAACCACTGATGCTGATTCCGCTCTGCATGGAGTGATAAAGCCCGGAGACCTTGAACAGTGAGTTAACTTTAGCCCAGAGGAGGAGGAGGAAGGTTCCTGCTGGACATGGCCATGCAGTTGTGTGTTCAACACATGGCTGGCCATGTGGCTGTCACCATCCTGACTGTTTGAACAGTAGGAGGAGAAACTGTTTGTCAGTTTGCCGCTGAGAAAATTTGGGATGTTTTGAGTAGGTGGGAGAGTTGAGCTGAAAGGACTTGTAACTCTTTAATGTTTGGCAGATTGCTCAGGGAAAATGGGACAGCTGAGATGGCGAGGAGTGGCCCTTCCCTTTGTGCCATTAAGTGTGTGCTTGTGCACATGTCCCTGGTCCCAGGGACCCCGGTGGGAAGACAAGGACTGCTATATAATTCTTTGCTCATTTTTCTCAGCAATGACAGAGGTTTCTGGTTTGTGTGTTTTAACTTGCTTGGGCTTTTTTTCCTTCCTGTACATAGTTATAGATTTAATAAACCCCTTTTGTTTTCTCTAAGTTGCTCCATTGTCTGATAAATTCTGTCCGAGACTGCACCCCGAGGCCTGGCTGCCTTTCTTTCTCTTTCTCTTTGGTTTGAACCTTTGACTCCTGGGCAGCCTGTTCTATGGCTTTAAAACCCTTTTGGTGAAGAAATTTCTCATAACATGGAGTTGCTAGTCTTTTCATTTCTCACATAAGAAGGAATAGCCAAGGTAAAAAGTACTTCAAGACCATGGAAAATCATTCATGGGAACCACACAAAGTTTGACATATTGCCAAATGAAGGTCAGAGTGGACATCATTGCCATCCAAGCTTCACACTTATTCCTTGACCTGATGCTGACACCTTTCACTTCTTGATGATATAGAGGGTGATTAAGATGCCTCCATGTCCCATGAGCTCTGAAAATGCAAAGGATACACAGGAAAGTTGACATGATGCATTTTAGAGGATAAAATGTCAGAGGGAAAGATGTTTAAAATTCATAGCAGAAACAGGGCAAGGGGGGAAGAGAGGTCTTGAAAATTCTGGGATGGATTCCTCTTCTGGCTCCTAATTAGTATTTGAAATTAAGAACTAAGTTAATCAAGAGCAGTCATGTTGAAATGTTGCTTATATACATTGTGATTTAAGAGACTAGCTTTCTGGTGGAAATTATTGTGGGCTGATAATGTTAAGAGCCTAAAATTCACCGTGAAGAGAAATTCAGTATTTGAAACTGAAAAGCTGTTGTTCTTGTTCGGGCAGAGGTATCCAGTCCAAAGTCACTCTAAGCATGCATATTACCTGTGGAAACAGAACATCACATGGGTTTTAATAGAGCTAAATGCTTTTTAGCTCTACCAACCTAAGAAATCAATAATTCACATATGGAAAATATCAAGAAGGCTTCCTATCATTAACAAATGGTGGGTGCTTCTTGCAGATGCAGTATTTTAGGTCAGCCTGTCTACCATCAGCAAGATTTCTGCTGCCTCCCCTCTTGCATTCTCAAGAGTGTTAACATTTCCTAGTATCCGTGATTACATTTTTTGGCAACTTGGACTAACTGCTGTCAGATAACCCTGCAATGCTCCTAGGTGAGTAGAGATGATTAGAGAAATTGTGACATTTCCAACCAACCACCATCTAGCATTTCTCACTTCCTTAAAAAGATGGCAGTAAGTGATCTATTCTCCCTCCCTATCTCCCTCAAAAAGAATAAACTTTTAAATGTTTTGGGTTCTTCTTTTATTAAAAATGGAAAAAATTAGTTAAGGGAATGTTAGTTCTTGCATGCCAAGTGTATTCCAAAGGGCAATTTACAGTGAGTTTCTTGGCTTATATGCACATCTATGCATATCCTTCTGTTCCACTTTGAACTCTGCTGAGAGAAATAAGTACTAATATTGATTGCACCATGGTGATTTTCTGCGTTGGGAATTCCTATGGCTTTTATTGGTATAGTAGTGCTAAACACATTGCTCTTGTCCTGCAAAACCAGAGAGACACCTGCAAGCAGGTGGGATTCCCTGTTTACTGCACTGTTTATTAGCTGGCACGTTTCCTAGACTGTCTGTGTTTAATTCAGGCTGTTCTGCTTCAATTCCCTGGCATAAGACAGACAACCATAAAACATCCAGTCACTAAGACAAATATAGAAGTTAATTTTCTCTGAGCAGCCACTCTTGCATGTGCACCTTTAGATGCACTGAGTGCTGTAGCAGCAACCACACACATGTGTAGCTGGCACACCAAGGCATCTTGAGGTACAGCAGTTTCCAAGGTCGTGTGTTTTATGCTGCTGTGCAAACAGCCAGAATCACTCCTCAGTGTTAACACCCTACAGATGTCGATGATAAACAAAGATGAGGAAATAGAGTGGAATCACTAAAAACAACACAGTCACATAAATGCCAAATGTATTTGCTTTGTAGGAAAGAAACAGAAAGTCTCTGAAGGCATCTGAATCTTTTGTGCAAAACAACCAGCTAGATATTTTTGCATGTTTTGAAAGATCAATGAAGAGGTAAAAGAAATTGTAGTAGCAATAGTGCTGCTTGTTGTGACAGAATGGTTAGAGAGGTGCTTACACTCTTAGGGCATAAGGAATAGATAGTGTTTTAGGGTTTGCTATATCCTCTTACCTGTTGTGTGGATTCTCTTCTTGTCTAAATAAAGTACTGTTAGACTTCTAAAAGCATTATCTTTCTTTGTATTTGGAAATCAGAGATAGTAGCATGGTCTCCTTATGTACAAATCTCACACAGGAAATTTGGTTGTGCTGGATGTGGCCTGAATGCCACCAGTTAAAAACTTTGTCTTCAGCCATTCTCAATGTCCTGTTGCAGGGATACCATCACCTGCACATCACAGCACACCATTTAAAAGGGGCACTGTGGTAGATTATCTTAACTCCATTATTAGCTCTTCCTGACACTATACAGTCTCTTTTTTTTAGGCCACATAACCCTGTCAAAAACTATGACTTTTGTTTGTTTACTTGGATTTTCTGAAGAGGGGACACTAAGGATTTAGTGGAGGCTTCTCCAAGCCAATAACTACGAGGCATGTTCTCAGAATGAAGAGATACAGCTCAGTGATCTCCTTGCTGTTATGCTCAATTGCACCACTGGATCATTTGGTCTTGAAGGCCCATGTTCAGCCAGATGCTACTCTTGAAAAATTTCCATTTAGAGATTAAAAATGTATGAAGCTTGAGAAGAAAACTCAGTTCCCATGAGTCAGCAAAGATGGGGTTTGCAGCTTTCCTGAACTCTCAAAAATCTCAGAGAAAAATGAAAATACAAAATATACATGAAAGGAATGAGGGATGGATGGCCAAAGAAAGAAAGCAAGAAAGCATGTAAGAAAGCAAGCCAGCAAGAAAGAAAGCAATCAGCAAGCAAGCAAGCAAGCAGGCAAGCGAGAGAGAAAGCAAGCAAGAACGCAAGTAAACAAGCAAGAGAAGAAAGAAGGGAAGGGAGGGAAGGAGGGAAGGAAGAAGAGAGAAAGGAAAGGTTGTCTCTATAATACACTAAGACATAAAGCAATTATTCCAGTGAACCATCATTTCTGACCAAAGGGAAGATTTCACCAGCTGGTATCTCACAGAGCTGGTGCATGTAACAGATGAATCACTACTACAACACAGAAAGAAGCTAAAAAAGCAAAAGCAAAGCTCACAAAATCCACCAATTAAGAGTCAACATAAATGGACCAAGTTATTCAACATATACCTCTTTCTACAGGTGTTTCTGCAGTCTAGTAACTGTATCAATGTTATTCTGCAGGCTTTTCAATTTGTCCATTGATCGACAATGTTGAGACTCATCCTTGAGTTACTAGAGAGGATTCCTCTCCTGACACTTATTTAAAAACACTGTACAGCTCCTGTTTGGTGCCTTGACTTGCAACTGTAAAGAACAGCCTTAGCACAGAAATAAACAGAAGTCACTCATTCTGATGTCTGGCTGAGTAAGGAGATGCAACCTGCTGATCACCTCTGGAACATGTCAGAACTGGGACATGGCTGGGAAGGATTGGAGAGGCCCTTGGAGAGACACAGTTTTGAAATAAGTTTTACCAGCACTTTAATTCAAGTGAGCACAAAACTCCAACATGGAGCTGTCTTTGCATCTTCTAGGTTTACAGAACTCAGGATAGATAAGCATCTTATTTAAATAAAGATTTCTTGAACTCTGGAGAAAAGGGGAAAGAAACACAGATTTGGAAACAAAGATACCCTTTGGTCATAGTCTTAAGAAACATCTTTCGTTTGTATAATTAGTCTGGCATTTTCCATCATTTTCTGGGTTGTAACAAACTTGCATTTTGGGGTCTCTAGAGAGGAGCATCTCTCATTCTATATTTCATGAGGCGACTCACATGTTTTCTGTGAATTTCCTGGCTTGTGCTCATTCTTGATTGTCCCATCTGGTCAGATGTCTCCTGTTTTATCTCTTACCAATGTTCATCATGAAGTGCAATGTTCTTTCGATACTGTTCAGCAGAAGAGTAGTCAAAGAAACTGGGACCTTTTCCAGCTTCTCTGCACAAAACTTGAACAAAGAAACACAAGAATTGCTCTTTCACACCAGGGACTCATAACCTTCCTTGGCATAACAGCCAACAGATTTTTCAGCACTATTTTTACCTAGTGTTGCTGCGGTGGCTTTTGCTTGTTAGACACCTAAAAATGAGTCACACTTTTAACTGCCCATGTACTGGTTTTTATCCCCACAGCCACTGTCATACAGAAAGGTATATCATCCTGCCTTTGGAGGTCCCTTTCAACCCAATATGTTGTATGATACTATTATCCTTTCTCCTCAGTGATGCATTTTCTTATAATGATTTCCATTACATTCTCTTCAGAATAGCGGCTGACAGACCACATGTTAAACAACACTGGTCATTCAGACCTACTGAAGAAAATGTGGCTCTCTGTCCTGCACTGAATAGAGTGAACACTAATGGTCAGATAATTTCTTTCCTTTCCGTTGAGTGACAGAGTGTAAAATAGGATTTGTTATCCATATTTGAAGAGATCTTAGTCACCTTTCTATGAGTTAGCAAAGAGAGTAAAACTGGTATCATGAGCACCAAAGTTAATGTTCATTCCCTACAAATTTCTGTCTTGTTGATTATGAAGCATGAAATACAATCTCTGAGAACATTTACGATCTCCTATCTTCTGCCAGATGAGATTTAATTCAGATAAAGCACTCACCATTTGCAGGGAAGGAATACAGAAAGAGTCAAGCAGACACGGGACAACCATGTCATGTTGTCATGTAGATATGGAGCACAGGGACTTGTTTTAGTGGTGGGCATGGAACAGCTGAGTTAATGGTTGTCTCAATGACCTTAAGGCACTTTTGTAAGTTAAACTATTCTATGGTTCTATAATTTTGTATCCTCACGTATATGTCAAGCACAGTTAGAGGAGATCTCATCTTCAGGGACAGCAATGCCTTGAGCTTTAGAAGGAGCTAACTCCCCCAACACAAAAGGACTCTCCAGTAGATCACGCAACATACCTCCCCTGAAACTCAGCTCTTGAAGCCCTTGAAGTCTGCAGTCTATCAAAATGATTTTGATTTGGAATGTGTGCTATCTTGGTTACAAAAGCATCCAAACTTAGAGGAAAAGCCCTGCTGCAGCAAGTACCGAACAAACAGATTGTTCCTGCACAAAGCAGTTTGCAAACAGTGTTAAAAGACACGGAACAGCAGACAGCTACATTAGCAGAGAAAAGCAATGATCTCAGTACACCACCAGTTCCCCCTCTGCTATGGTTTTCTACAGGGGTTAGCCATGATGACTATTAAATTTCCTCACTGCCATCCAAATAAAGCCAGGTACATTTACATGCTTGTAAATGATGAATGGGGGCCACTACTTCAGTTCTAAAATGCTGATGTGAGTCCGAAACAGATTTTTGATGAAGAAAGACATTTAATAGCTGTTTCTAGAGACATGTTAGACTTCTTAATTTTAGTTTCGGACACACCGGTTGTTGATATCAGCATCCAGCAGGTCCAAGCTTTGTTGAGATCTTGGCTAGAAATATCCGGTACTGGGATCCAGACTGAACCCTGGTCTCCAGGCCAAACCCAGTCTATCTCCTCACAGCAGAGGGGTTCCAGCTATCAGATCATCTTCATGCCTCCTCCAGGTCCATGGAATTTCACATACACTAATTATAACTTCTGAAGGACCAGTCTTCGATCTTTCCAAGACTCAGTTCTCCAAATCCATGAGGAAGCAAAAGGTTTTTCCATCTCCTCTTTATAAAGGTTTCACTTTTTCTGCATTCCCATACTCTTGCTCAGGAACTGTATTTATATTACTTCAGTTAAGGACTCTTCATCATAGTACCACAGAAACATCCAATCTTCAAATTCAACCATTAATCTACTCTACCAAGCCCACTGCCATACCATGTTCCTAAACTCCAGATCTCTGTCTTTGAGCCACACACAGGGATGGCAATTCAACCCCCTCCATGGGCAGCCTGTTCCAAGGCCTGATGACTCTTTCCAAGTAGAAGTTTTTCCTAATGTCCAATCTAAACTTCCCCAGGTGCAACTTGAGGTCATTTCCTCTTGATTCAAGTTCAGCTCTGAGATATTTTCCAACAGGCAATAAAAGAGAACTCAGTTCCTCATGCTCTGATTTATTCTGATGCCTTACTCCTTCTCAGCTCCATTCATCAAAGCTTGAATGGAGTACCAGCTTTAATAGATGCTAATTAGCAACATAAACCATTTACCATGCAAATCAAAGGCAGAATAATACTGAAAAAAGCCCTGTCATACTAACAGTTGGGTCCAATGATTGAAAGGGGGAGAAAAATGCAGTTTAATTCTTTTTACTTGATTGTAATTAAGAAAGAAAGAGAAATTATTATTTTCCTTCTGTGAATTATAAAAAAATTAAGCTCATCATATAACAAAACTTGGGACTAAAATAATGTTGGCTTTCTTGTGTCAGCTTCTCTGCTCCACAGTGTCTTTCAGGGGGCTGCATTAGCTGAAACACAGTTGGGTGTGTTTATTGTCAGCTCTTGTTTGATTATGTGCTTGAATAGAAAATCACAGCTCTTACTACAAGCACAGATTTACTACAAGGAAAACTGGAAAGAGGAGACACATTCTGGATTCAGCTCATGGCCAGCATTTCAGTGGGTGCAGATGTTTTGCTTCTACTTGGAGAATTGGTATGTGGTAATTGGGGAAAGAATGGTAATTAGTCAGTATGTGTGGGAGGTGATTTGTCTGGATACCACCACAGAGAGCTAAGGGAAAAGGTCTCTTCAGGCAGAGAGGCTCTAGCAGACCAGATTAACTCTCCTTAACTGGCTGGACAACTTCTTCAAACAGCAATGTATGCACTGTAAACACCCAAAATCGATGTTTTCTTCCTCCGTTCCCAATCCTTCTTCCTCTTTTGAGGGCAAGTATTGACATTCATTTGAAAAATAGATATATTACAGGAAAAAGTATAAATCTCAATTCTGAACATACATTGCTTGGACACTGGGCACAATCTCCACTCTTAGAGAGCTGTAGGAGCACATTGGAGAAAGTCTGTTGGTGTTGAAAGTCTGTTACACTATGGTAAAGATCATTTTTACTTGAAGTTGTTGGGGAAGACATTAACAAGACCTCTCAGAGCAGAAGAGAGTGAGAACAGACACATTCGTCCCCCTGGGATTTATTGTAGAGTCAGTGGTAACAGAACTGAAGAGCTGGAGCCAGGTTCACTTTGCAATCAATTCACAAGAACTGTGCTTGTGGATGAGAGTAATTTTATGCCCTATGGCAGGGAGGCTGAGACTGGTTGGTCTCTGAGGGCCCTTCCAACCTAAGACTTTCTATGATTCTGTGATTAAAAGACATTGGAATAAGCACAGTCCACGGATCTGTTTGTCCATCTACCCGCTACATATCCTTCTATGCAGCTATTTTTCCTCAAGAGTTTAGGAATTCTTTCTGGAACACTTGGCACCAGCTTTTGGGGGGGAAATCTCACATCTCACACCAGTGAGAGAAAAATATATCCCCACCATCTAGCTTCTCTCAACCCATGTCCAGTATTTATTCTTCATGGTCCTATTTCTGAAAGGTCTCTAAAATGGACTTAGTGTTTACAGAGGATGTGTTGGAACTAGATAATCTCTGAAAGCCCTCCCAACGTAAAACATTCCATGATGTTATGATTCAGAGGAGTAGGAACTGGAACTCTCCTGCCTTTCCAGGAACTCAGGCATCAGAGTGGGCTTCACCCAAAAATCTCTTACCATACAAACTTATTTATTAAAAATAACTCTACAGATGGTGTTGCTTTCCAAGCCAGCTAATGAAAGGCAGAGCTATTTTTTATTGTTATTGTTTCTATTTGAAAATAAAGAAAAGATGATGAATTATGATCAGACATTATGAAGAAAACCAAAATTAGATATTTCTGGAAAAGGCCAGAGTTCCACAGAAAAAGATGAAGTGCTTATAAAGACCATTATGTAATACGAGTGTTTACAGTGGAATGTATTAAACTCCTAAGCAATTCAGGCTACACTTTCTTTCACTTCCCACTGCTCCTAATAATACTCTTTGTTCCACTCCAAAAGCAATCTTTCTCATTCTTTGTTGTTTTACATTCTGCAAATGCTTGCAGACAGCCCTGGTCCCCTTAGTCATAGCTTCGACAAATTGCTTGTGTTGTTTCCTTTTAATCTTGTTTCCCTCCTGACTTTTTAAATACCTCTAGTAGTTCTACACCATCCTCTGCAGTTTACCAATTCTTGCTTGATATTTTGATGTGCAGAACTAGCACGATTCTACAGTGGGAGTCAGATGGCACCGGTACACTCTGTCCTTCCTGCTCAGAAGCAGTATTGGGAGAAGCATCTCATTGCTAGTCACAGCAGAGCACAAGGTTTGGAGAAAGCTCTTGCAAATAGCTCTCTAACTGCAGACAAGGCTTGGGGCATAGGAGATTCCTGGCAAAGGGCTGGTGTTTGAGTGAAGATCTTCCAAGTGGGGAATCAATAACTTGATCTGGCCTCACTGTTTGAAACTTAGCTTTGACTGGATGTGTCATCAGGGACAACTATTCCCAGTGCAGCATGACCACGATGTAGTGAGGCTTCACGCTTTTATAGTCACACTGGACTTGGTCTCTTGCAAGCAGCCAACGGTCTTTTCTTCAATAAAGAAGAGACTTTGGCTCAACGGAAGATTTTTTTGGTTGTTTAACTCAAAGTTTTAAATTTGCCACTGTCCTGAAATGAGTTCTGGACTAGGTTTTTCCTTCCTCTCAGCATAAGTCCTTTGGTAAAAAGCTGTTTAATAGGAGGTAGATGGCATGAAGTCCTGCTGCACTGTATTTGCTAAGAAAGTAAAGGTGATTCATGTGGTCTAGTTCTCTTATCTTTGAAGACCCTTTTCCCTGCTTTTTTATGCACCTTTGTTTTCTGGAGTCCTCTCTTTGCCTAGGAGATTCAGGGGCTCTCAAGAATTTCTTACTGGTTTTAAAATTAATTGTGAAAGAAATCCAAGACCTGATATTTGATTTCAGTGGTGACAAACTATGACCGAAAAGGAGTTTGTGACTCTAAGAACTATTTAAAAGTGATCACTCCTCAGCTGGTTGCCATCTTTCACACAAGTAAGCACCACACAATAGCTGCCTGGGTCAAAACTGTTTCTCCTTTGCACTGGAAAGGAAACTTGAAGTACAGTTTCAATTGCACAGGATCACAGAAACATTTTTGTTGAAAAAGGCCTACGAGATCATCAAGTCCAAACTTTAACTGTAGTCTTACCTTTATCAGCCCTAAACCATATCTCCAAGCATCTCATATGTTTGACTTTCAAACTCATCAAGGTGTGATGACTCCACCAGCTCCCTGGGCAGCCTGTTCCAACGCTTTACAGCCCTCTCAGAGAAAAAAATTTTTCCTCATGTCTAAACCTCTCTTGATGCAGCTTCAGGTCAATTCCCTCTAGTCTTATCATTGTTTACTTGTGAGAAGAGGCAAACACCTACCTCTCTACAATGCCCTTTCACACAGTTGTAGAGAGCACTAAGGTCTTCCCTCAGTCTCCTCTTCTTCAGACTGTGTCTCAGTTCCCTTAGCTGCTCTTTGTAAGGCTTGTTCTCAAGGCCTTTCACTAGCCTTGTTGCTCCCCTCTGTACCTGCTCCAGCACCTCAACGCTCCTCCTGTACTGAGGTGCCCAAAACCGAGCACAGTACTTGGGGTGGGGTACCTGCAGATACTTCTGTTTCCAACAGACCAAGTGCACATCCGGACCCTTTCCATTTCTCAGCTTAGCAAGGAAAACCTGTATGATATCTTCTACCACTGTAACAACACTCTGGTTGCACCTAGTCAGAACAAACGAGCACAAATCCCCTGGCAGAAAAATATTTTATGATTACTATATCTTTTTCTGGCAGTTGGGTGAGGAAAGACTGAGAATGGAGAAGACTGAATGGGGGTCTTATCCACAGCTAAATGGTTGTTGTCAGAATAATGGGGACAGACTCTTCTCAGAGATGCTCAGTGACAGGACAAGGGATAATGGGCAAAAACTGGAATCCAGATAGTTCACCTAAACATGAGGAGGTAATTCTTTTCTTTGAGAGTGGCAGAATGCTGAAACAGGGTGCTCAGAGAGTTTGTGAAGTCTCTTCTGGAGACCTTAAAAACCTACCTTGACATGTTCTTGTGCAACCTGCTTTAGGTGAACTGTTACAGCACAGTGGTTGGACTAAATGACCTCCAGAGGTCCCTTCCAACCCCCACCATTCTGTGAGTTCCACTAGCAGCATGCTAACACTGCAGTGCTGTGCACAGGACTATCAGTCATAGAATCATAGAACCATTAGAGATTGGAAGGGACCTCGAAAGATCATCTAGTCCAATCCCCCTGCCACAGCAGGATCACCTAGACCAAGTCTCACAGGAACACATCCAGGCAGGTTTTAAATGTCTCCAGAGAAGGAGACTCCACAACCCCCCCGGGCAGCCTGTTCCAATGCTTCGTTACCCACACTGTGAAGAAGTACCTTCTGATATTTATATGGAACTTCCTATGTTCCAGCTTGCACTCATTGCCCCTCATCCTATCACTAGATGACACTGAGAAGAGCCTGGCTCCATCCTCCTAACACCCACCCCTCACATATTTATAGTCATCAATGATAAAAGACAGTAAGTGGCACAGCAGATTAACAATTCAGTTAGTATGAGCTGAAAAAAACCCCCAGAACCACTAGAGTCAGAAAAAAGAAGACAGATAATAATTTCTGTCTTTTCCCTTTACCTCTGCCACCTTCTTTGTCTGTCTTTCTTTTCTTCTCACTTCATAAAGTGCTGGAATTTGCTCAACAGTCTTTAGATGACTTGATACTGACATATGGAGAACCTGATATCTGTGTGAAGCAACATTGTTTTCATCTCATCTAAAGCTCCATGTCCAAGGAGTAAGTCCCCAGAGATGAGAAAGATAACCTCTTGACTTTGGGAAATGTAGCCAGGGAGCAGCAGGGCTTAGCTGGGACCACAAAGAGGGCTGAGGAAATTCAGTTTCAAATGAAAAGAGAGAAGGTTTCGATCTCAGAGAAAGCAAAACTGAGGTAAGCAACGAACCTTTGAGAGTGAGAAGAGTGGCTAGAAAAACGTATCTGAGGAAGAAAAAGCTGTGCAAAATATCTTTTTGCCTTTTTGCATAATATTTAAAAGAATCACATTTAGTTGCAACAAGTTCTGCATGGTCCTTGGTGCTAGGTGACGTTCTCCACAGGCTTGTGCAAGGAGAGGTGATGCTTACAGAAGTGAACTCATGGCAGAGGACAAGAGGGCTTACCTATCAGGTAAGTACAGACATCCTGAGGATCTCAGACCAAAAGCAGAACTCAAAAGGGAGGATCTGAGAGAAGAAGGAAGAATACTTGTTATGCTAAGAAGTGTAGGGACATGGCTGAAGGTTTGGAGATATACCTGGTGGCTTGCTCTAGTCTGAGTCCTCTCTCGCCCGTCACCAGAATAGCATATATATGTGTATATATTCACACACCATCATAGATGATTTGCAGTTATAATCTAAACATTTCAACATCCATAGTAACTTCATCTTGCTGAAGGATTCTCTAAACCTGTAACAAAATAGGTTCAAGATGTCTATCTGAGGTGAGTCAGGGGCTTTGGTACACTGGGCCATCCCTGCTCCTCAGATACTTCAAGGACCAGCAACATCTGGCTGTGGGTGTTCACTGGTGATGAAGAAAGGTGTTTTGCAGAACTCCAGCTGGTGAGTAATGAGCTATGTGAGGCTCAGAGTAGCAGATACAATGCCAAGGAGTTTCCATTGGGTAACTGGTCTGCGCACAGGTTGCTTTGTATGAGAACAAACAGCCGGCACAAAGCAACCTGCCAAATTCCAGGCAACACCGTGTCCTTTTAAAGTATGTTTTTTAACAGCTTCACATGCTTCCAGACAAGATCGTGTAGCAGTTATAAAATCAATGAGACATTTGCCATTTCCCTCTCACCTTGTCCGCCTTTGGATTGGCAGAGCTCCACAGCTCAGGTTTATGCCTACAGATCTCTCTTCCTCAAGCACAAAAGCAAAAGCCACTTTGATTCATCCTGTTTGAGGAAAGGAGGGGGAGTAGGAAAGTCTCTGATGCTCATCCTGACAGATAAGTGACAAACTCAGAAGGAGATTTTAGAGGCAAGGGGCAGTTGCGACCTACTAAGAGCAAGGGCAGTGCCACTGTCCAAGGTAAGGAACCTTAGAGTAGAGCTCCTTCACAGAAGGGATATCTCCAGGGTCATATGTACCACACCAATCAGTGGTAAAATTAGAATATGTGCTAAATACTCATCCCACACCCAGCAAGTGGGATCGTAAAGCTGGAGAGAGACTACAGCTTTCATCTCTCGTGTGAGATCCATCCTGGTGAAGTTGCTCAAAAGGCAGCAGCTGCCTCTTTCGATGATTGGGACTTTGAAATTCTGAGGGTGTCAGGCTGTTACCTTCTACCAACATGGGAAGGTCCCAGCAATTAGGGTCAATTGAACTGCATTTTTGAATCAAAAGCAAATTTGAAAAGCAATTTGAAGCAAATTTGGTTATTACAGTTTGAAGGATCCTTCGTGAGCTGTGGCTCCCAGGAAAAATTTTAGCCATGAATCATAGAATCGTAGAATCACAAAATCTAAGAACTGCAGAACATCCCATTTTGGAAGAGACTTTAAAAGAACATCTGGTCCAACCTTTGCTCTTCAAGGGAGCCTAGACAAGAATGTCTTAGGCTTATGCTGCCTATTTGGGACCAGTGGGGAGAAATTTCCTAAGATGTGGAGGGCTTAAAGAGTTCATCAAGAAGTGAAATTAAGTCAAAGACACTTGCTTGCATGCCTCCAGAGTTTTTCCTTCACATCCTGTAATGTTGAACAGGATCTTTAAATCACAGCCCTGTGCAAACCAAGCTGTGGAAGAGAAGTTTCCTTCTGTAATAGAAAAGGGATTTTTACCACATGGCTCCACATGACCTAGAAGTTCCAGTGTGTCTACAGTGCTCCCCATGCGAACATGTGCAGGGTGTCGTGTCAGACACCAGGGAAGGAGGCAGAGGCAGCCCCGGGTCTGGGTTTTCTGTCTACGAGCATTGCTGCCCTCTCCTGGTTCCAAAGCAGCTAAACCCAGACGGAATCGGCTCGGGAAGGACGACGGTGGCAGCAGGGTGTGCAGGGATGCAGGGGAGATGCTCAGCCTGGTGCAGCTTTTCGGGAAATCCACGCTGCCAAATCCAAAATCATCACAGCCGGTGGGTTCCTGCCAACCAGTTCTCACTTCCCAGCGATTTTGCCATTACCTGGGAACATCGGGATCCGTTTGTTGAGGTCTCACAGGTTATGTTTGTAGATGTCTTTCAGAATCTATCTATAAACATCTCCCAGACTCCAACTAGATGGGGGAGCATGGGCCACAGATATTTCCTCACAAAATTTGGACTTTCACCTTCCACAGGTTTGTTGACAATTTGGACAGGTCTTGAGCAGAGGGGCTTCACAATGACTTCTCATGCATGCAGCAATGCTTTCAGAGGCTTTTTCTGATAACAACCACCCTCTGCTCTACAACATGCTCCTCCTCTCTGAGCTTCTCTTCTTCTGATGCTGAAACTTTACAGTTGTAGGCTGAGGTCTAGAAGACTAAATGAAACAAGTCAACATCTGCTCTCAATCCCTGAATCAAAGTGTCTTAACAGAGATTTGGTCCATACAGAAAAGTCTCACCTTTTTCACCCTCAAGTCAGGGGATCACATCCTTGACACCTCCTGGGACTTATATGTGGCCTGAGCAAACTTAAACTTGGCCAAACATCAACAGAGAGGATGGCAGAGGAAGGGGTTGGTAGGGTCCTGTTGTGGTGACAGACTATGCCTTGGCAGTCTGTTCCTGACTTTGTTAAGGTGATGTCCAAGTCTTCATGGAGTTGGCTTTCACCTTAATAAAAGTCACCTCTGCAGAAGGCAACCTGGTTAACTTCATCTTGAAACCCCTCAGATGAAAACAAAAGAGCTCAAATCCTTCCCGTCTCCTTTTCTTTTCAAGTAAATAAATATAACGTTCAGAAACAAGCAACAAGCTGTACTAATTTTCATTTTAACTTAAGAAGCTGATGCAATGTGTTCAAGACACACACGAACCACCTGAACAAATGTCATTCAGAAGAGAAGTCAGATCTTTAAAAGAGAACATAAGCAAGTAGATCAGTGACAATTACATGACAAATTAAAGAAAAATGAGAAAACCTTTCTGAAAGTTAAGGAAAACATCCAGAACGTATGATGGGATGCTCAGGCTCTGAGAACCTTCATGTATTAAGGTGTGTAGACCCTGCATTTCTTTATCTGAGTATCAGTCATATTCCTAGTCTGCAAACTGAATGTTTTATCCTCTCTGAGCGAAGCAAGTCTTTCTAGGATGTTTTCTTCTCCACCAATCCCATGTATAAACTTTTTTACTTTGATTACACTTGCTCACCAGTGGCAGAGGGATTGAGAGCCAATGAGGACCCTCAGCTTGCCCTGGGGCAAGCCAGGGATGATGCACCAGGACAGCCTGTGGAAATCAAGGGCAATTGGCACAAGAGGAGGACAGGGCCAGTGCAGCTGAAGTGCCTCTATGCAAATGCACAGAGCTTGGGCTCCAGTTCTGGAGCCCTTATTACAAGAGGGAGGTGGACATGCTGGACTAAGTATGATCAGAGGGCTGGAGCACCTCTCCTATGAGGCCAGACTGAGGGAGTTGGGGCTGGTCAGTCTGGAGAAGAGGAGGCTCCAAGGTGACCTTATTGTGGCCTTCCAGTATCTGAAGGGGGCCTACAAAAAGGCTGGGGAGGGGCTTTATAGGCTGTCAGGTAGCGACAGGACTAGGGCCAATGGAGCAAAGTCTGGAGCTGGGTAGATTTAGAGTGGATGTGAGGAGGAAGTTCTTCACCATGAGAGCGATGAGAGCCTGGAATGGGTTGCCCAGGGAGGTGATGGAGGCCCTGTCCTTTGAGGTGTTTAAGGCCAGGCTGGATGAGGTCCTGGCCAGCCTGATCTAGGGTGGGGTCATAGGATCATAGGATCATAGGATGTTAGGGGTTGGAAGGGACCCAAGAGATCATCAAGTCCAACCCCCCTGCCGGAGCAGGACAAAACTATCTAACACAGATCACAGAGGAACGCATCCAGGCGGGCCTTGAAAGTCCCCAGAGAAGGAGCCTCCACAACCCCCCTGGGCAGCCTGTTCCAGTGCTCTGTGACCCTCACAGTAAAGAAGTTCCCCCTTGTGTTGAGGCGGAACCTCCTCTGCTGCAACTTACAGCCATTGCTCCTTGTCCTGTCATAGGGAGCAAGTGAAAAGAGCCTGTCCCCCCCCTCCTGGCCAGCCTTCAGGTCCCTAGACAGGGAGGGGAGTTAGAACTGGATGATCCTGTGGTCCCTTCTAAGCCTGACTGATTCTGTGGTTCTGAAACTTCTTCCCAGTGAGGGTGATGGGGCGCTGGAGGGGGCTGCCTGGGAGGTTTGTGGAGTCTCCTTCTCTGGAGATGTCTAAAACCCACCTGGACTTGGTCTAGGTGATCCTGCTGTGGAGTGGGGGTTGGACAGGATGATCTTTCGAGGTCGCTTCCAATCCCTAATGTTCTGTGATTCTGTGAGTCTGTGCTAATTCCAGCAGTTTGCAAATTACTTCCCTTGGTAAATTCATTCCTGCACCACAGATGAAGACTTGGAAGAGATGCAGAACTGTCCACATTTGACAGTGGATCAGCTGAAGCCAAACCCACTTCTCTCTGGGTTTGCTCCTTTACCCACCAACACACAGAAAATGCCAAGTACTTCTGTTCCTGGCAACACAGCCAACAATCGTGATTCCTCAGAGCTGAAAATAGGTCGGTGCTGGCAGCAGCTGATGCTTTTGCTCACAGTTCCCAACTGAGTGGGCTACCTACAGCAAGCAGATGGCCAGGGAGGAACCCCTGCAACTCACTGCAAAACAGCTGAAAATCCCCTTCACCCACTGCTCTGAGAACTCGGGATTTCGTGCCATCTAGTGGGCAAGTCAGGAACTTGCGTGAAAGAGCTCTGGAGCGTGCCGAGTCCTGGAACCGAATCACAGGATCGTCAGGGTTGGAAAAGACCCTCCAGATCCAGTCCCATCATCTGCCCTAAACCCCTAACGAGCAAACCATCTCCTGGAACATCATGCCTACCCATTTCTTGAACACCAGGGTCAGCACCTCCACCCTCTCCCTGGGAAGCCTGTTCCAAGTCCTTACTGCTCTTTCTGGGAAAATCTTTTCCTAATATTCAGTCTGAAGCTCCTCTGAAATAAACTGGACCAAAAGAAAGATGGAGATGGAATTAACTGAGCATTGTCATGAGGAGTCCTGGGGAAAAGTTTTAAAATATTTTAAAAAGGAGCAAGGTCTTCTCCCTTGAAGGAATTTTGAAGCTGAGTAATCACTCCAGGTGGTGATGGGGAAGGAAATTGGAATTGTAGAGAAGGCAGGTAATTTAAGAAAGATTATTCATTAGGTTAGCTAGACAGAGATTATAATAATGGACCTATTTGACATAATCAGAGTTGGAAATCAGGAGTGTTACCTTCCAGGCAAAGGGTGACACTGGAACACATCACCAAAGCGCACAACGTTCCTGCACTGGGCGTTACAGACAGGACTCTAAAGTGCTAATATCAGTTCCCCACTCACGGGTTTGCAAAACATTTTAGGTTCGTATGCTCTGGTTTAGATAATTTCCACAGGATGAGGCACCACCTCCTAAACCAGACACATGGAACAAAAACTGGCTGGATGCAAGATGGGCTTGGAGGTCTGCAGTGGAATGGAGTGAAAGGGAGGAGTCTAACCCTGATGCTGTCAGATGAAGCTTATTCTGAACAAGGAAAATCATTACTTTTGTAGAAGTTCAGAGGAATCAAAGTTTTAAATAGGTTCCAAGGCATTGAAATGAAGTGAGAGACAGAGGTCCAGTTTCATTCTTCAAGGACCTCACTGTGTGAACATCACATCCTGCTCTTCCTTTTTTCCGCCTTAAATTTCTGTGATTGTATTTGAGTGGGGACCCTAGAGCAGCCTTCCAGTACCTGAAAGGGACCTACAGGAAAGCTGGAGAGCAACTTTTTAGTAGAAACTCTCTAGGGATAGGGCAAAGGGAATGGTTTCAAGCTAAAAGAGGGGAGATTTAGATCAGATCTTAGGAAGAAATTCCTCCCTGTGAGGGAGCTGAGGCACTGGAACAGGTTGCCCAGAGGCAACATTATCCCTGGAAGTGCTCAAGGTCAGGCTGGATGGGCTGCAGGCAACCTGGTCTGGTGAGAGGTGTCCCTGCCCATGGCAGGGGTCAGAACAAGATGGTATCTGGGGTCCTTCCAACCTAAACCAGTCCATGATTCTCTAAATACACCTTCTCTTCTTTTCATTGGCTTTAACACACTTCTGCCTTCTTTCCTTTCCTGCTCGTCTTATACTTAATCCTTCTCTTAGGAGCAAAGAGCATTTATTCAAATGGCAAAATGCTTTTTTTTTAACCTGTACACAAATATTTCCCCCAGTCCACCTAACTGAAAGGATCCCAGGAACTCCTGTCTGCTTTCAGAGGTCGTCTCACTGATCACTGCTGTGTGGCTTTGCTTTGCTTTCTACAGCTGACTGCTCCTTTCTACAGCTGCTTCTCTTCCAGGCTTCCTGAGTTATAGAGGAAATGAAAAAACTGAGGTAAATGAAATAACTTGCTCCTTTGAGCCAAGCACAAATGAAGGAACTGAGCCAACAGAATTGCTCACTGGTCTAGGGAAGAGTGGATTTGTAATCTAAATTATTGTTGAATCAAAGCATCACCCTCACCCTGTTCTCTAACTTGAATATTGTCTCCTGTTAGTCTTCCCTTTTTGTTTGACTAATTCAGTTGCCTTTGGTCTAAGGGCAGGGAAATCTCATTTGCATATTTTAAAGGACATTAATTACAAGCCCTTTCACTTCAAGCCCTGATATTCCTGCACTGACTAGGAGTTCAGTCTGACTGCAGTTCTCGTTCCTCGGAGGGTCGTTAATTATTGAGCCTATTGAACTATTCCTGAGCATCATGGGCCCAGGAATGAGCAATGTCTCCCCTGGGCCACAGCTGGAAGGAGACATAGGAGTGCTGGGAAAGGGATGAGCCACAGAGCAATGATCCCAGTTTAGGACATGTGTCCTAGTGGATTGCTAGAGTTTATCAAAGTGCCCTTATCCATCCTGAAAAGCTCAGAGCCACTAGATTCAGGACTCCAGCCAACATAATTTTGTGGCTTTGGACACAACTGCCACGGCAGAGGGTTGATGAGACCCCATCACAAAGTGTCTCGAGCATCCCTTTTCTCACCCAGGCCTTCTGTTGTGCTGAATGCAGCATCCTGAAAGGCAGGGTGTTGTTTTTCCCACAAATTGATCTGTGGTGAATAATTTGAATCTTCATGAAGTGTTATCTTTACTGCATCTGTGGAGCTGTTTGCCTTGTGTGCTCTTCCAGATGTGGTGTCCTACATTTCCGTGCTGGTGGCCACTTGCCAACACAACTTGTTGTATCATGTTCTGTCAACAGTCATCGCTTGTGTCATATCTGTCCAAAACTCCTCAAGAATTTTCACAGTGAGGAATGAATTGTCCTGTTTTGGTTTTATTTTTTCCTGTGGACTACATCACCCTTCCTAGGTTTGAATTTTTCGGTTCCCACTGTACAGGGAAGAATGGTCTTGAGAACACATTTACACTTCACCATAATGCTTCAGCTTGTCGCTCACGTATCTGGGGCTTCACCTGCAGTTGTTCAGGCTCAGATGTTACACCTGGACTGGTCTATTAAAAATTGTCAGCTCTGAGGATGACTGGACACAGAATGATTTTATGTTAAAGCTCTTTCTCCTGAAAAACAGGGTGGTCATGTACAGATTTCCTTCCCCCTTGTCAACCCAGGAATTGTCTAGAAGACTGTGATTTCATCAAGGCAGAAAACCCAAAATCATGAAATGAGCCACTCCAACAATACAGCAGGGCAGAATATTAATTCCTACACTTTGGGAACATCAGATGAACTGTTCTTATGAAATACATCTTGGGATGAACCAGCTTGCAGTCTGCTTGGCCTCCCTCAGTTAATTCAGACCATATGAACAAACTTGGGCACCCCCTGTGACCTTGTGATACTGAAAAATTTTCAAGTTCTTCCCTTTCTTGAGAGTTCCCTGTCTCTGATTATTAAATAGTCCAGTAAGGCTCATGTGGAGTGGATGACCTGATGCGTGGATATAGATTTTGTACTGGAGGTCAAGAGAGATCTTTGTTCCTTAGGAAGATGCCTCTACCCGAAAAGTTAATTTTCAAAGCTTTGCCCAATGCTGTTTTTGAGAGAGACCAAGATGGATGGAAAGTGTCTTTAGAGGTTTTCTGGTCAATCCTGAAGTAAGACAAGATCTGCTCTGCCTGTTCCCCACTCTCCTCATTATTAGAAAGCTTTTCCTGGCAGTACAGAGCTGGGAGTTTGGCATTAATGACTTCTGCCAAGTATCCTCTAGAAGATGGCAGGAGACAGGACTTGCTCTGTAGTGCATCTGTCTTTTGGCACAGACCGTAACTCCAGATGTTTTTTACAGAAGTTTAGTTGTGACAGTGCAGGGAGGTCTGAGGGACATTTGTGTGGCTGCCTGTGAGTTGCAGTTAAATTTAGGGCTCTGCTGTGTTTTATTTATGGCCCGTTTCCAGATGCCATGCATAGAAATAATTTCCTTAATAAATAACACAAATAAACAGACATCAGAGTGCTTTGTGCCAGCAGTCCCACAGCCACACACTGAGTGACAGCCTGCCAGAAGCTGGAGGCTTTCAAGCTGCTTTGTTCTTAAAGTCTTCCTCAAGTCGTTACAGAAATGAGTGATTAGGGGGAGGGCAGTTCTTTTTCCAGATGTGTACCTCTCTTCTCAGACACCCTTCAAGCATCACAGGGACTGATGGCATTGCACTCAATACTAGAAGACAAGACACATTGCAAACACATGTGGGACTGGAGTTAAGCCTGGGAACACAATTCATAGGACAAAAATCTGGGAGTGTTTAATGTATGTTTGAGCTACACTTGAGCGAGGGATTTGGAATAGGAGATCTCTAAAAGTCCCTTCCAGCTCCAACAATTCTGTGTAACCTTCCAGGTCTCTCTATCATCATTGAAGAAGTGGTCTATTAAGTCAGTTTGTTGGCCTGATCATAGGCTTCCAGAACTATTTCAGGTGTCTCAAAATGCCCTACAGCACGAGCTGTAGGATTTTCTCTTGGTTCTCTGCCCCATTAAGCAGCAATATGTAGTTGAGGCCCCATCTCTGAAGCCATTTGAGGTCAGGCTGGATGGGGGTCTGGCCAGTCTGGTCTAGTGAGTGGTGCTCCTGCTTTTTGCAGGAGGGTTGGACTAGATAAGTCCCTTCCAACCCTGTGATTCTGTGCTTCTGTGTATCAGATATTCTTTGCTTGCCTGAAGCTTCTGCAAGTGCTGATGCCTGGGCGACCAAATCATACTCTGCAGGCTATAGAGATTTATGTCATCGAAAACTCTGTGTCTTGTCAAGTGATTCACACTCTTAACTCCATTTCTTTTGTCGATTGGGTTGTCTTTATCTATAATGCAAATCAAGACCATTAGTCAAATGGAGACAACTGTGTTCTTTGGTGTCATCAGACACTCAAAGTTGCACAGATAAATCTTCCTCTTCAGCTGTGCCTCAGTTTCTTAGTAGTAAGAGGAGATTAAGAGCACTTTCTCATCTTTTAAGGCTTAAAGTATGTCAAGATGTTGAATATGAGGAGAACAAGATCAACATGTGACAACTTTCTTCTCTTGAAGCTTCACGAGTTGAAAAAAATAGTTGGTCCTAGAATAGGGAGATAAGAAAATATTTCAGGCATTCTTCCTCCTCACATACTCACCCTGGACAGAGTTTCAGAGCATAGTTTTATTCTTTTCTGTCCCTTCAGAGAAGACACTGTTCCTCCATGCATATGCATGAAGAAATAGTTGTCATGTCAGGAGCAGAGTGACAGCAGTAAATGAATAATAGATGTTTTCACATGAACTCCTCCTGCTATTACAGCAGCAAAAACCACTCAAGGAAAGAGCAGTAGCAGCACAAACTAATTTGTAATGTTCATGTGTGAATGTCCTTGGCTCCAAAACCAAACCCAGCTGTTAACATGGTGAAAGGAAGGGTTTAGATACTTCTGTGTGTGAGGAAAGGGGTATGGGGCACGATAAGGAGGGAATGATTCTGAGACATCCCTGAAGAAAATGAAGAATGACAGAAAGGCAGTAGGGAAAATGGAAAAGCAGAGGATGGGTATATTTTTTCTTTAATATTCAGTATCTACGGTGTAGTCTTTCTCCCTTTGTTTGAGCTAAAGGTCTCAAGTTCAAAAACATTGAGGGTTGCACCAGACGGTGGATTTTGTATCCAAAACTCAAAATCTACTGGCTCTGAATAACATTTGTGACTTGTTCAAATGAAGATATCTGCATAAACTTCTGAATACTTTGGACTGGATATCACTATTGAGGCATCAAGTTCAAAAGCATCTTCCAAGCAGGGCCAAGCAGCTCAGGAGGCTCAAGGACTTTCTACAGCTAATAAATATTTAGCTGTAAATATTTAACTTTTGAATATAAATATTGAAGGGTGAAGACTCTACAGTCTCTCTAGATAACCTGTTTTCAGTGTTTTAACCATCCTCAACATGAAATGTTTCCCTCCATCAGTTATCTGATCCAAATCTCTGTTGCCTCAGCTTCAGTTTGCTGCCTCATTTAATTATTTGCTGTCTGAGGGAGGGTTGGAATCCATCTTCTCTAGATCCTCCCCTTGAACAGTTTCAGACAAGAATAACAGTCCCATTCCTGGAAGTGTTCAAAACCAGGTTGGATGAGACTCTGGGCAACCTGGCCTAGTGAGAGGTATCTCTGCAAGACAGAGAGGTTGGAACTAGACTACCTCTGAAGTCCCTTGCAACCTAAATTTTAACATTATTCAAATATCTCCCTTCACCATTTGTCCGAACAAACCTTCCCTTCTCGTCTTCCCCTTGTAGATCTTGTGATCCAGCTCTCCCAGTCACCCTGGTTGACCCACTCCAGTGTGCCAGCATTGTCTTTGAACTGGAGAGCTCCAAATCAGATGCAATATCTGTGTTCCACATCCAATCCATAAGCAGCAGTAGGTCAGTAATGTGCCCGAATGTGTCCCAAGGGCTGTGACAGAAGAAGATATGGGCACTTCTTAGAATCTTCCCTGCCCTTCTGGCCCTTCTCTAATGCTCATCAGTGAATGACAGCTTCTGGTGATAGTGTCATCAGAAAGGCCAAAAACCTTTTAAAATGTGTTTATGATCATTAATTTGATAGTGATATCCATAGTCACTTTAATACACATTCATTATCACTTGGCCCTGCTGATACAGGTTAAAACCTGAAGGAATTTGAATTAATAGATAGTCTAAGTACTATTCATCACTGATCCACAGAAGCCATGGAACATGTCAGAAGCAGTTTCTTTCACACCATGAAAGAGGGAAGAGAAAGTACACACTTTTATCTTTCACTTCACTATTCCTAAAAGCCAGATTATAAAGAAACAGGTGATTTCTTTCTCAGCTTGAAACCTGAATGCAGAACATAATCATTTGGTATCACATTTGAAGGCACAGCCCGCCGCGTTCCGTGTTTGCTGCTTTTCCTTCACTTTCCTGGATAAGTAGATGGAAGCGTGTGCATACATATACACCATCCTAAATCAGTCTGATCATTGAAGGAGTTGTCAAAGCTCTGCCCATGCCTTGTTCCTCAACTACCATATCCAGGAGGTGACAGCCTGACTGCGCTGACGTCAATCAATACTTCTGCAGTGGCTTCAAAGGAGCAGGCATCTGCTCCAGCGTGCACTCAGGGAAGAAGAAATGCTTGTCTATTCCCCAGTGGGACAGAAGCAGGAGCATCCTTCTTGCTCTTTTGATGACTCTGAAACATCCAGGCTGCTTGTTTATCCCAAGCTCATATCCACAACAACTGGACCGGGAGAACTCAACAGTGTTTTTCACACGGTCCCTCTGCCAAATATTCCTTTTCTGACCAGTGAAGGGTGAATGTCGTCTTCTCTGGGTGACTGAAAAACAGAAATAAGAAGAAAGAACAGTGACAAGATGAAAGCTCAAGACAGTGGAGGAAATTCTGGCTGCCAAAACATCTCTATAATTAACTGTTTGTGTGCTACAGACTTCTGTTTTGAGGGGAAAATAATCAAGTTAGCCTGTGGTAGCTACCCTAGTCTGAGCACCTAGTCTCAGAGCACCTCACCTTCTCTTACCTGTTCTGAAAATGATCCCAGGGTGAAGGAAAGATTATTTTCTCCACTTCAGAGCCAGTGTCCATGAGACCAGGGCACTTTGACAACTATCTGCATGGTCAATGGCCATGCCTACCCGCATCTGCTCCTCGCTCTGTTTTAAGAAGACTGCAATTTAAGATCAGTGTGAAACAGTTCACAGATCATCCAGCTAAGCCTAAACAAAGTTATGAAATCACCCTGTTCTCTGAGAAATATGTCTCACTAGTGTTGGTGGCATCATCTATGATCTGTGTCTACACCCACAATGTAGATGTGCCAAAGCCAAAAGTCTGGTCACTTTGAATATAGCTCCAGTGTGATGGGGCTGAGCAGCTTCCAGCACCAGACCAGTAGCAAATACAGAGAGCTCTGCTCAGCACTACACTGATGCTGTGGATATCACACGTAGAATTCTGCCTTTCTACTTCTTGGGTTTTCTTCCTGGGAAGAACAAAGTATCCTATACCAATGATTTAGGGAACATTTTAGGAACTAATTAGGCTCCAAGGGATGAGTTTTGAGTAAGAAAAAAGTGTTTGAGAAGATGAAAGGTCCTGTGCACTGAGAAACTGGTCACTCTGTTCTGATGAAATTCAATTTTTCCTTCTTAAGAAGGCATGACTAATTTCCTCTCTTTTAGCAGGTATCAGTTTGTGCACAAAGCTCCTCTGGATGGTGAGGTGAGGAGGTGTCTGCAAGAAAGTTGGGGACGATTTTATACAGAGGTTAGTAGTCATAGGACAGAGAGTAACGGCTTTGTACTGATAGAGGGTAGATTTCAACTAGCTGTAAGGATGAAGTTCTTTCCTGTGAGGATGGTGAGACACTGGGCAAGGAGGCCATGTTCAAGGTTGAGTTGGATAAGGCCCTCGGCAATCAGGTCTGGTGAGAGGTGTCCTTGCCCGTGGCAAGAAGGCTTGGAAATAGAGAGTCTTTGAGGGCCCTTCCAGCCTAAACCATACTATGACTCTATGTTGTCTGCACTGGTCACAAAGCAGAAAGGCTGGAAATAGAGGCTAGAATTCTTTGCTCTTATATAATCAAGCCACATCTACACAAAATTACTTCTTAATGACTCATCAATCTGCAGTTTGTCTTCTCTTGCTGACCAGCTGACTGAGATCAGTCGTTAGACCTCAAGGTTCCTCCCAGGCAGCTTCCATAAAACCCTCAGCTGTGTTAGCTGTTTATAAATTAAATCAAAATACATCAGGCACACATGGTTGCGAAATACCGTCAATCGCTAAATGTAATAAATAACAGAAGATGGGATGAAAACATATATATGCATTTTAAAGTGCACCTGAGGCCAATTACAGTCATTGCATAATATGTTTTGACTTAATAGGAAGATGCACTTTGCGTAAATATAGTGCTCAAACTAGTTTGCACTGACTGATTTATTAAATGTAAATGTTTACACATCTTGCTTATATCCTGGGGCTAGAATGAATGAAATCAAAACAACCTTTGGGACGGGAAATGCATTTCATTGGGTTAAGGTAAAATCCTCCTCTCGCTTCCAGTGATGTAAAGCTGGAATTTTTCTCCTGACCACATTAGACTTGCAGTGAGTTGTCTTTGATATTGAAACGGTGCTTAACACAGGCAAAATGGATGCATATGAGTGCAGACTGAATATTTCTTTGCATTTTATAGTTGAAATAATTAGATGTTTGAACAGCTTACACAGGGAGGTGGTGGTTTCCTTATTACTTTATTTCATTGAGTGGCAGTGACATAAACCCTCCCAAAAAATCAAAGAAAAATAAATGCTTTCCAGCTGTAAAATCAGACATTATGGGCAGGATTATGTGGACATATTATGTAAACATGCAATGCATAAATATTTATATAACATAAATATGTAGATACATACATGTATGTATATATGCAGAGAAAGACAGAGAATTCTCAGATGATCAAAGGAGATTAAAATAAACACTTGCTACCCTTGAAATCTTTGACCCCAGGCTGCACAAGGAACTTAACACTTTCCTACTATCGTGAAAAGACTTGCTCTAGGTTCAATTACTCTGAGGACTTTCTAATAGAAGCCCTTGGGAGAGATTCCCACTGATGTCAGCAGGTTTTAGATTCAATTCAGCCTCACTAAGTGAGAACTCAGAATAGTTTCACATTGCTTTACTGATCTTAATCAGAATTGTGAGGTTGAACATGCACTAGTGCTTAGACACTTACGTCTTCCACTTCTGGATCTCTGGATCTCAAGGTATCATTACCACAGAATGGTGGAATCATAGAGTTATTCAGGTTGGAACAGTCCTTTTAGATCATAAAGTCCAATCATTAACCCTACTCTGCTAGGTTCACCACTAAACCATATCTCTAAGCATCACATCTAAATGATCTTTAAACACTCAACCCCACCGGGTTCTTTTCTCATCTTTAGATGTTAACTTGGTACAAACCTTTTCTCATGTAGTTGGCAAAATCAGGTTGCCCAGAGAGGCGGTGGAAATCACATCCCTTGGGATATTCAAGGTCAGGCTGGATGAGGGTCTGAGCAACCTAATCTAGATGAAGATGTCCCTGATCACTGCAGGGAGGTTGGACTAGATGACCCTTGAAGGTGCCTTCCAGCCCAATACATTCTATAACTCTAAGACCAGAGGTTAAAGACATATTGGAATCTGCATGATCCAAAATTCATCACTCCTTATCTCAAAATTTTTATTTTTAGTGATTTCAAACAATAATTGGCTAACTCTTAAGAAGTATTTTCAATTGTTGAGATTATGTCATTATTAGTTGAACTGGTAAAACAGACATTATTACCACATTTTAAATTTCAAAATTACTTGGGTTTTTCCTTAATCTGGGGAGAACAGTAAAATAATTCCTTAATAGCTCGATTAATTTAAAACTCCACAATTTTTGTTTCATTCATTGTTAAAAAAATTACCAGCTGGTTGTAGAGCTACTTTCCACACTCACATCCTTCTGTGCATGAACATTATTCCTACCATGATTAGTCTAACCTACCTCATTGACTTTTGTCATTGTTCCACCATTTTATTGATTTTTTGAAATGAAACTCTGATTCCTCAGAACTCTGAGGGACATTCAGCTGAAATGGGGATAGGTGCTCTTAAGAAATGTCAGGAAAGATCCTAAACAGGATTAATTTCTTACTGCTTAGATCTCCAAGGTCACAGCCCTGCCTTGAAGAAGAGACAGATAAGCAGTGGATGGAGCAACAGATAAAAGCTACAGGACTGTCAACAGTGCAGAGATATCAGAGCTAGTTCAAACCAGCCATGCAGCACAAAGTTAGCAGTATCTGCAAAATCTGCAAGAAAAATAAATTAGCTGATGCATCCTTCTGTCGTGGCTCGGTTAATAATCTGACTCTCGAGTTAATGAATTTAAAATAAACTTGAATATATGTTGAATACTCTGGGATTGGTGGACCTAGTTCCACTCTTTAGCTCTCTGAAAGACATCCTGTGTAAACAAGCACCTCTCTGTGGTTTGATTTTCCTTCTACACATGGGTTTGTGGCAAGAGGACAAGGGGAAAGGGTTACAGGCTTGAAGAGAGGAGATTGAGGTTGAGCATAAGGAAAAAAATTCTTCCCTGTGAGGGTGGTGAGATGCTGGTCAGGCTGCCTCATCCTTTGAAGTGTTCAAGGCCAGGCTGGATGGTGCCCTGAGTAACCTGATCTAGTGAAGGTGTCCCTGCCTCTGCAGTGGGGTTGGAACTAGATGATCTTTAAGCTCCCTTCCAACCCAAGCCATTCTATGATTCTATGATTTATTTGGTGTTCTCATGAGGTTTTTTAATACTTAAGCAACACCTATATGCTTTGGAAATATGTATTGACTCGGAGAGCACAGTGACACACCGCTGTACTCATCTCCTGTCCCTCCAGTGACTAGGAGGGAATTAAAAGTTCTTCCAAGTACAGTTCATCAGGTAATCAAGTTCAAACTTTGTGGGGAGGAGATGTGAAGAAGAGTTTGCTCTCTGCTTGGACAGGGTCATCTAGGGCAGTTTTCCCAAGACGATGTGTAGATGACTCTAAAATACCTCCCAGACTGGAGTGCTGTACTCAGTCTCACCCTGGGCATGAGTGTCAGAGAGAAAAGAAAGGAAAGATACAGCTTGTAGGATTTTCTAAATTACCTCTTGCATAATACTCCTTGATCTGATGCTCCCCTGAGCTGCCTACCCTACACAGAGCCATTTCCCCCAACCTCTTTAATAGAAACATGTTTAAACCAAATGTTATTACTCTGGTTTCTGAGGCTTGAATTGAATTCTTGTTCTCCTGGCACAAAAGCACAAAATATCAGCATCTTATTTAAAGGCAGAAGCTCCATAAGCAGGTGGCTCAAATTAAAGCCAAAGTGAGTGCATGAAACAACAGAACAATAGGAGAGAGAGTATGATAAGAGACAAAAACAAAGAAAGAGAATAAGGAAAAGAAAAGAAGATTTTTTAAAAAGAAGAAAGGAATGCAAAAAACCTAACCAAGCAGAGCCAGCCACAAAACCCCACCACCTATGATGTCTGCTGTTGCTCTGTGCTGCTACCAAAACATCTTTCACTCTTATTAGGCTTTTGACATAGACCATGCTGGCTCGCTGGAATAGATAGCTGGTGGAGTTAACGGTGCCAATTAGCTCCTGTTTAGAGCTGCCTGGACATGGATCTGTCTGTGAGGGATGCAGACCTGGTGACTGCTGGTGACACAACATGCCCTGGTTTTGCATCCCTGACAACTGCACAGAGGGAAGCCTTCGTGGTTGTGCTCATTTCTGCCAAGACTGCTGTCAATTTACAATTAAAAAGAGGGATTTCATGGACCTCGCAGCGATTCTAGACTCTGCCAGAGGTGCAGGCAGGTCAGCTGTGGAAGTTTTTAAAATCTTTTGCTTAGACAAAAGGAAAACTCAGAGATGCTTTTTAGTGTGTGTGTACAGAAACAGCTACTCAGCTATCAGCTTCTTCTGTCTGTAACTCCCACCTTCCTATTGTGTTGTAGGCACACCATGTCAGATGTTCAATGGGACGAAACAGGACTCTTGGCTCTTTGAAATGCACAGCATCTGCAGCAATGATGATGTGACAGTGTGCTATTATCAGCAACATCATCAGCAGTGTTATTTCTTCAGACATCATCCTTGGTGGTTTTGCTTGTCTGGAATACCTGGGCTCTAGCTTGAGTGCTTCCATTAGGATGACATATATATTTAAAACAAAAATCCTGTTAATGTCTTGCACTGGGGTGATGTCTTTGATCCTCTGCGGCTAGTCGAGTCTCCATGGTGCATGTTGAATAAAAAGTAGAGAGAACAAAAGTGGCCCATTTCCCTGAGTTGCCTTCATGGTAGCACCCAGTCTCTGGTGTGTCTGAACTGTCACAGAAAGGGAAAGTGGAAGCAAGAGCTCTCAGTAGAACATATCAGGACTCCCAGACAATACCCAGAGTCTTCTCTGTCACAAGCCCACAACTATCTCACAAGTTCCTCAAAACAATATTTCACCAAGTGATATTCTATCACAGAATGATAGAATCATTAGGGATTGGAAGGGACCTCGAAAGATCATCCAGTCCAATCCTCCTGCCACAGCAGGATCACCTAGACCAAGCTGCACAGGAATGTATCCAGGCAGGTTTTACACGTTTTCAGAGAAGGAGACTCCACAACCCCCTGGGCAGCCTGTTCCAACGCTCTGTTACCCTCACTGTGAAGAAGTTCCTTCTCATATTTATATGGAACCTCCTATGTTCCAGTTTGCACCCATTGCCCCTTGGCCTATCATCAGACCACACTGAGAAGAGCCTGACTCCATCCTCCTAACACTCACCCTTCATGCTGAATGGCAGCACAGTCAGCTGGGGGTGTTGGAGACACCACCCAGCTTTGTGTCATCAGCAAACTTGCTGACAGTGCAGCCTACTCCTTCATCCAAGTCATTAATGAATAGATTGAACAGGACTGCTCCCAGTACTGACCTTGGGGGACTCCACTAGACACAGGCCTCCAACTAGACTCTGTCCCATTGACCACCGCTGTGTCTTTTCTATCCTGCAGCCAGTTCACGATCCACCTTGCTACCCATGGCCAGCATCACCTGGGGCTGTTGTGAAAAGTCCTGTGAGATGTCTGTCACACTTTGTCAGCCCTGGCCCTGTGACTTACTGCTCAGCCTCTCTCATTCCCCTTCTCCCTTTCTTTCTCTCTCAAGCTCGAATAAGTTATGATTGATTTGTTTTTCATCCACTTCTACTTGCTTATCTGTAAAACTGTCTAGAGAAACTGTTCAAAGACAAAAATCTAGAGGTTGCATGCAAAGTGAATTGTTCTTTTCAAAGAAATAGAATGATAAGGTGGAAGCAGGGAAAAGCAAAATCTTAACAGTTGGGGTTTTTTATGCTTTATGAGAGAAAAAATAACAAACTCAATTTTCTGATACATGGACTGTGTTTGGCTGTTCATACCCTGCCAGTGAACTATAGAGGGAGGAAACAGTGAGGTGGATTGGATTTAAGAACAGTAATTTCTCATGAGCTCCATGGCTGATCAGGGAGTGTTAAATGGAAGACTCTATACCCTGTGCTGAAACCCATTAACCATTCCATGTCTTCTACCTTTACGTAACCAAGTGCAGTCCAAAGTCTCTTAGAAAAAGAGAGTTGGCCAAAGAGAAAGGTGGGAGGATGCTGGCAGGTTCAGGTGATGCTCCTCATCCTCTTGCAATGGTGAAACAGAAGCAGGACAGCCTGGGGACAATAGCATCTGCCAGTGAAGTCAGTTCTTGGCTGCTATTCCTGTTCAGAGACTCCTCCTTCCCCGTTCTCCTGGTGATTAGCCCCTACCCAAGTGTCCCACAGCCAGCCTGTTATTTGTTCACTGAGCACTGCATATGTCTAAATCCTTTTGTTTTTCCACTGTATCTCTTCCCCTTGTTTGTCCTCAGCGGCTTTTGTTTGAATTAAATCTCTTTTATTTGCTCTCTAGGGGATGGAGTCTGTTCAAGCTCTGTTTGCCTTACAGCAGAGGCATAACAGGATGGGACGTGTCAGGCCAGTGGTGTCTCATCTGTCAGCACTGGTAACTCAGAACCAGACTCCTTTGATTTTCATTCTTTTTGAATTCTGTCTTCATCTTATAACTCATTCTTTGCTTCTCCTCTACCTCACTGACTCTATTTTTGCATATTGCTCCCCACTCCCACCATTATTTTGCATCCCCTATAACACATATTTGTATTCTAATTATTGATATTCCAGTCCCTGGAAGGGACCTATCAGGAGGATGTGGAAAGACTATTCAATAGGGCAGGGAACGACAGGGTGAGAGGTCATGGTTTTAAGCTGAAAAAGGATAGATTTGGGATGGACATCAGGAAAAAGTTCTTGAACCTGAGGGAGGTGTATCTTTGGAACAGGTTGTCTGGAGAGGTGGTAGAGGCCCAACACCTGGAGACATTCAAGGTCAGGCTGGATGGGGCGCTGGGCATTCTGGTCTGAGAAGTGCTGTCCCTGCTTGTTGCAGGGGAGTTGAACTTGTATGACTTTGGAGGTCCCTTCCAACACTGTTGGTTCTATGATTACTACTGGGGATGTAATAGAAATATCAGAACTGCTCTACATGTTGTTGCTACTGAGAACCAGGAGTTTATAGGAAACTTCATGAGGAGGTTTGCAGCTTTCACATGGACTCAGATGCATGAAAACACCCCTGCAACACATCCACAAGTTGGTACATCCATGGATCCACAAGATGTTTGAGATCACAGTGATGTGTAGATGCAGAAATGAACAGGAGTGTGCAACCACCCACCAGCACAAATAAGCCAAGACCTCTCTGTGAAATTTTCTGCAGTAGCTTTGGAGGCTGGAAGTGGAAAGCAGCTGTGATATGCACTGAGAAGGCTGAGAAGATTTCATTAAATGCTCTTCCTAGCAAGATGAGGAACTTTTCCCCATACCAACTACATTTCCACTAGAGGGCTGGGAAAAGCAAAGGTCCAACCATGTGCTCATCCTCACAGAGAAACCTCATTCATTCCAAGTTCTCCACCAGTTGTACACACAACTCCTTTTTTAACTAAAAAAAACCAAACCGTTTTAAGTATATCGTTACTTCATTTCTTAAAATGTAATCTGAGAACCTTTGCTGTGTGTGCCCAAGATGGCTCAGCAGGCAGAATTTGTAGACATAAAGCAGAAGCTCTGCAACATGGAAAAAAACCCCCTTTTGACTGAGGTAGAGTCTCATGGGCCAGAACCAAAGTAATGTTTTTCTTATTTTAGATGCATCTCTCACTCCTGTCCAGCCATGCAGCCATCCATGCATCTATCCATGTCCTCCAAAGCTTTCATTCCATCAACTTGCCTATTAATATTCCTAATTATTTAAACAAAATTAGTTTCTACCATCTGCTTTCCTGTCTGCCTGCTCTTTCCACTGGGATTTGACTCCAAAGCTAGTGTTGCTGTTATTTTCCTAAAGAGCACAAAGAACAGATTTCAGGAAGATGTGAAGCATTTTTTAATAGGAGTGTTGCAGATAATAAACATGTCATCTTTCTGACTAGCCTTGACCACCTCTTTGAATGTAAATGGATTTGAAGAGCTGCTTTGGCTTCAGGCAGGTGCTGTATCTAATGTCGAGTTTGAGGACAAGAAAGCTGTGTATCTCCTAAGGGTTCTGTAGAAGATGTCACCAGGAGCTACTCAGAGAGTGTTTCTGGGAGGCAAAAGGGACATGATTTTCTGGGAGGCAAAAGGGACATGATCTCATACCATATTTCCTCATATTTAGGGTTCAAGCAGTTGAAACTACCACAGTCCTCACCATCACACTGACAGAAACCCTGTTTACCAGCAAGAAATAAAGAAGCGCTGTTAACGAATTGCTGCTCTACGGTTCCCATTCCCTTAAGCCTTGCAGTTAATGATGATATTAACTGTTACTGTTATATTATGCTGACATTTAGAGTGCTCCAGGATAGGCACAATGAGCAGGATGGGAGAATTAAACACAGAGAAGCTGAGGAGCAATGCCTGGGCAAGGGGGTGGAATCACCTTTTGCTGACAAAAGAGGCTGGATGAACTTTTTCTTTACTTGCCCATGATATGCAGCTTGTCAGAGCTGGGAGATTTTAAGCAAAAGTACTACTGCACTGGAAGAAAAGGATAGACAAGGAGAAGATGCTATTTACATCTGAAAATATAAATGCCTAGATGAATAAATTATAGAATCACAGGATGGTTTAGGTTAGAAGGGACCCAAGATATCATCTGGTTCCAATACCCCTGCTGTAGGCAGAGACATCTGTCATTAGACCAGGTTGCCCACAGCCCAATCCAATCTGGCCTTGAACACTTCCAGGAGTGGAGCAGCCAGGATTGCAGGGTAGCATAACCACTCCTCTCCTTTACTAGATGTGTGGTCTGTAGGGGAAAGTTGGTACTGCTCAGGTGATGGAATTAGCTCAAAAACCAACATCTGTGTCCATAATTTGCACAACAGGTAGCTCATGGTCCTCCTGTAACTGGTATCTTCTGTAGTACTAAACAGTTTTCTTCTGATCGTTGGTGAGAAGAGCCATTTGTCCAGCTGCTGTGCAGAGGTTTCAACTGCAGCTTTGGAAGGTCCTGTGCTCAAACGCTTGTCTTCATCTTATAGTTGGTCTCATGCTTAAGACATCACAGAAGAATGTCTTTCTAGTGAGATTCACAAAAACAAATTACTTGCCCAAAAGAAGTCTCCAAAACTGCTGTTTACAGAGTCATACAGAACTTAATCCAGCAAAAGTGTGAGCAGGACACTTTTCTAAGTGGTCTGTCATATCAGACATGTGCACGTGTTGCTGAACTCAGCCCTTCCAGAAGAAAATTGATAACTTACTGGGTGATTCTTGAGGACTATCTAACCAAATTAATTTACATATTAGCTAAAATCATTAACAAACTACGTAATTAGCTGCTATACAAAAGAAGCCAATTAGCAGAAGATAGATCATTTGCTTTAAATTAGAGTTGGAGATTTCTCCACAGCTCCTGGAGGTATTTCCTACTGAATTTCTTCAGGTCCAAGCCTTGCAAGAGCAGATTTTGGAGGTGGAGATGTGGGTGAGAAGACCATCACGTCTTCCACCCAGCTGCCTGCAGTGCGGTCAAGGATTGTGTTTTTGTGTGGATACTGTAGAGTCTCCATCCACCATGAGACACTTTGCAGCTCTGCATGACTGAGTTCTGAAAAGTCCACTGAGGAAAGTGAGGTAGCCTCAAACAATGGATGGAGGAGGGCTGGGTGCACTGAAGGCAGCCGTGGAGGTTTTTGTAAATGAGTTTTAGCAATGTGTGACACCATTCCCTATATATTCCTGCACATAGTGCTGTTGCCTTCCCTTCAGCTCATTATTCCCTGTTCCTGTTGCTCCTAGCTTCCCACCTTCTCTGATGACTTCCCTTCAGATCTGATGTTGCTCTTTTTGCCTCCTTGCCTTTGCTTCAGTGGAAATGCAATTCACTGTCCCCTTAAATTTAACAAAATTTGATGCAACTTAATTCAAGCCTGTTTTCAGTGGGGTTTTTTTTTTCATTTCAACTTGCCCTAATTCAATCTATTTCAACTAACTGCAACACAGTTAGATGCAATTCCAGGAATTTCATTAAAAATAATTTGCTGCAGAGGAAATATTATTTGCTCAAAACAAACAGCAATCGATGCAATGTGATTTGGCTAAATGCAATTGCATTCAACAGAAGGAAATCAAATCAAAGCTATGCAGGGTATTGCAATTAAAATTCACCCTTGGAAAACAGGTCAAAGTTTAATTGGTGCCAGGGAGGTTTTATTTAGCTTCCTTGATTATATATTTCTGTCTGGGACAAATTAGTAGCCCTTGATATACTTCCCTATGGTGCTGTCATCGATGCATCACTTTCCTCTCGCATATTGCTGTCGAAAGAGCCATTTTACACATGTTGACCCATAAGGTCAGTTCCAGCCCCACATTCTCATGTTTTATGATGCTTCCTGTCTTGACAACCTATTGCTTGAAATTGTTTTCCCTGAGCTGCTGTGAATAAATCAGATTTGGTTGGGGTTAGGGCTTTCCAAATCCAACCAGAATGTTCATGTCTAAGAAGAGATGGCCAAATATTCAGAGCTGTGCTCTAGCACCTCTGTCTGCTCCGTCTGCCTGGATAACTGAGGTGAGCAATTTGAGCAGTGTAAAAATGAATCGAGGTTGGTTTTAGGCTCCTCTCGTAAAGCATCCTGCTTCTGAGATTTTCAGCTCGATCACTGCTGGTGCAGAGAAATGTCCTTACCCCTTGTGCATGTGAATTAACTGCTAGAAAAGCAAGGCTCGTAAGGGAAAATAACGGGTTTGATGGGTACTTGCATCATTTGAGCTCCCAGCTGGTGCGGTTCCAGAATGTTAGAGGTTGGAAGGGACCTCAAAAGATCATCTAAGTCCAACCCCCACCTTGCTGAAGCAGGGTAAGCCTACAGTACTGTCTCAAGATGTCCTACATGGGGGGGTCAAACCCATGACTCCAGGAATTCAGAGCCCCATGCTTGACCAACTGAGCCAACAGGTATTAGCCTGGAGTCTGTTCATCAGCAGATTTAGGAAAGGGAGTCATTTCATTTGACTTACATGGAAGTTTCTTTGTAAATGATTTGTCTTATCTTAAATCAGATACAGAACATAACCCAATGTGAACTGTCTAGAGAAGCTTATTTCTCTCCACTGGCTCTGAGGACTACTTGAGGTGTTAGATTAAAGCTGCACAAAATGGATTTCATTCTCAATGCCTGCTTTTCTTTATGCTTCTATTCACTGTTGCTTGGAAGCTGAAGTGTTTATAATCTCCAAATTTATCTATCTATATATAGAGATAAATAGATACAGATATTATTTTCTTCTCTACCTTGACCAGGCTTTGAAAACTTAATTGAGAAACACTGTAATGGCTTCAAAAAAAACCATTGCAGCTCTATAATCTGTGTTATGATACAATTAATAGAATGTAAAGCACAGTTAAAATGAAAAGGGAACATCTGAGTGCACCAAAAGCAAAATAATTCTGTCTGAAATTGTTTATTTAAAAAAAGAAAAAAATCACTAAAAATAATTGAGAGTGAAGTAGTCCTGCAAAACACTTCAATTTTGTTGAAACAACAGTTCTTGATGAAGCAACAATTTCAGATGGAAATTAGTCAAATCAAATTTTCTTCAAGTAGCTCCACTTACAGTGCTCTGGGGGAGGAACTACACCAAAAGCATCTTTTTCTCAGCATGGTGAGAAGGGCTGTTCTTCTAGGGAAAGGTCTGCCTTGCTTTTTGAGAATGGGGGAGAGAGGGATTAAAACAGTTTTCCCTATTTTCAGGCTCAGATGAATAAAATGAGGGGGAGAAAAACCCAACAAACAATTCTCATGATCAGGTTAAACTCCTTCTCAATACCTCAAGAGATTATTTATCTCTGGTGAGCTATAGGAAGGAAAAGGGTGGTGCAAGGCACTGGAGATGCCACACCTCAAGTACTGGGCTCAGTTCTGAGTGCATCAGTACAAGAGAGACATTTTGGTGCTGGAGCAGGTCCAAAGACGGGCAATAGGCTGGAGAAGGGTCTGGAGAGCAAACTTTGAGAGGAGTGACTGAGGGAATTGGGGCTGTTTAGTCTGAAGAAAAGTAGGCTGAGGAGAAATCATATTGCTGTCTGCAACTACCTGAAAAGTTGGAGAGAGGTGGAATTGGTCTCTTCTGACAAGAAACAAGTGATAGGACAAGAGGAAATGGCCTCAAGTTGCACTAGGGGAAGTTTCGCTTGGACATTTGGAAAAACTTCTCCATGGAAAGGGTCACCAGGCCTCAGAACAGGCTGCCCAGGGCAGGGGTTGAATCACCATCCCTGGATGTGTTTGCAACTTGTGGAGATCTGAAGCCTAGGGACAGGTTTTAGTGCAGTTGGCTTAACAGTTGGACTCAGTCTTGAAAGTCTTTTGAAACTAAACAATTCTATGATTCTGGATTAAACTCCACAGTCTTTCAGAAAAAAGATGGGTGGGAGAAGAAAAGTATTACTCAAAATGTTCTTTGCACAGACTTTGAAAACTTAGCTCTGCTTTTCCAGAATTCTGGAATCCTTTTGCATTGCAGGTTCCTAATTGGGGTTAGACCTCTCCACATCCAAATCAACTATTGACAAAAGGGGGGGAAAAAATGAGCCCCAGCTTTTCCTAGATGTCCTGGATATGTTGACTCTGTAAAAGGCAGCTCTGGATCAGACTACACTCATTAGTTTTGCAAAGGAGTGGGCTCACCTTTGCACCATCCAAAAGGAAATAAGGTTGAAAGGCACTGCTTTAATTACATTCTTGTACTCTAAGTACTTTTTATAGTGAGTATCAAAACGTTAATGTCAGTTGAGTAGACTTAGATTTCCTCCAAACATATTGGACAAGTTAACAGGGTTTTGAACATCTTAGTCAAATCTTTTTGCTGGGTGTCACATGTGTGTTAAGGTGAGGAGAAAATCTCCTCTGCTGATGAGGAGTCCCACATTTTATGGGATCAGAGCATGAATGCAAATCACAGTAATTCCTCTTCATACCAGAATATCACATTTCTGATTTAACACTCATTATCAATGTAATAGATTTTCCATTAGAAATCTGTTAGCAATTGACTACCTAGTTATAATGAGTTGTGCTAAGAGAGGTGTGGTAGGTACAGAAATCATTAATATGGTAGGGAGACAAAGATTAGTAGCCATTATGGTTAATCATGAGATCTTGAAATGGTAAGGAATGTTGAAATATAAATTTCTGGACAGTCACTGAACGATCCTAACGCAGTAACTACAGCACAGGCACTTCTAGTACACTTTTTGGTAACATCCACCAATGCCCATGAAACATCAGCGCCCGAGGAAAATAATGATTTCATACATTTATTACGTAGTGTGGTACCACCATTAGCTCTTGGAAAGTTTGTGCTTTATTCTACATGGTCTTCTCTACAAAGCCAGATGAATTTGCCGTCTTTTGGGGATGGAAGCTTATGAGTTCTAGGAGATAAAACTTTGAGATCTTTTCGCAACCATGCACTAGGTACTGATCATCTACCTTGATCCTTGCTTTAGGGTCTGTTGGTTGGCCGTTTCCAGAACATTTTTCTATCGGTCATCTTTTTCCATTGGATAAACACATGGAGACTAGCTGAATCAGTGCTCTGATGTTAAAGTTCTGGTGCAGATCCATCACCTGGTGTTTTATCCACTGAGTACTGCCAGCAGAAGACCATTGGATTTGGTTTATTAGAAAACCATTGCATTGAGTCAGACAACTCATCCCAACTCCTTGTGATGAAGTAGCAGGGCATTAAGGGGACTGGGATGTAAAAGGGCTGCACAGTCAAGGTTCTCATTCACCTCATGCCGTCGTTACAACAGAAAATTCTTCATGTCTCATCAGGCAACAATGTGCAGTCTGGGTGGTTGCAGGCAGAGTGGAGAAGGTTGCAGTCTATGTCCTTAACTGGAGAGGGCAATCACAGCTTTCTCTGTTCACAACAAATTAAAGGCTGGTGCTGAAGGCCAAATGCTCTTGAATAGGAACTTCTTTTCAAACTCCTGGTAAGGGACCAAGCCAACCCAGAATGGATTTAAAACCTAAAATAAAAATATTTCTGAGAAACTTGTCTGACCCACACAGCTCAGAGTATGACATTTTTCCTCAACAATAGCCACAAGGTAGCCCAGGTATTTCTGCTTAAACCACATAGAAAACTTTTCTCCCCCTTTTTCTTATTTAATAGAGAAATAATATAATAACCTTTGATAAAGAGGGGAGAATTTATCATGTCCACTGATGGTCTGTTCTGAAGGTTGATTTAACTTTATGATCAAAGAGGTACACCTTGACTTCTGCTCTGATTCTGCTGACTTAAAATTCCAGCCACTGGAACTGGCTGTGCCACTTTTTACTTGACTCATGAGTGAGTATCTGATAAGTAATTAGAACCTGTAATCTAGTCATCTGCTAAGCTCCATTTCACTTCACTGAAGAAATCATGTTTCTGATTGCCTGCCACTGGAGAGCTTATCTTTTAACTTCAGATCGATGTCCCATTGTATCTCTGAGTATTCCCAACAGCTTTACTATTACGTTTGTTACCTTTTGAAGAAAAAAAAAGAAAAGGTAAAGGCAGGTATTTATATGTTTTTTCTGACCATGTCTTGTATTCTGCAAGCTGTCTTGAAGTTTCTTTATTTTATTGTATTTTTAAAGTTGGAAAGAACAAATCACACACCTTTGGTGGAGAAAAGGAAGAAGCAGGAAGGTTGGATGGTGGTAAATAATGACAACCTTTGACCTAGAATAAAAATGCCTAAGCACAATGGATTGAGGAATGAGGGATGCTAGGGGATGTCCTCTTAGTGTGAAGGACATGGTTTAGGGGTCTTCTGGTGTGCTGGGTTGAAGGTTGAACTGGATGATCATAGAATCATAGAATCATAGAATCACTATGGATTGGAAGGGACCTCGAAAGATCATCTAGTCCAATCCGCCTGCAACAGCAGGATCACCCAGACCAAGTCACACAGGAACTTATCCAGTTGGGTCTTGAATATCTCCAGTGAGGGAGACTCCACAACCCCCCTGGGCAGCCCGTTCCAGTGCTCCGTCACCCTCACCGTGAAGTTCCTTCTCAGGTTGATGTGGAACCTCCTATGTTCTAGCTTACACCCACTGCCCTTCGTCCTATCACTAGATGACACCGAGAACAGCCCAGTTCCATCCTCCTGACACCCACCTCTCACATATTTATAGACATTAATGAGGTCACCCCTCAGTCTCCTCTTCTCCAAGCTCAAGAGACCCAGCTCCCTCAACCTCTCCTCATAAGGGAGGTGCTCCACCTCTTTTA
>VXBP01008894.1:149927-181618 GCA_013400115.1 Rhinopomastus cyanomelas
CCTTGATGTGCCCGGAAACAGCCTCTAGTACAAATTATTCCATCACCTTTCCTGGGATGGAGGTGAGGCTGACCGGTCTATACCCGGGTTCCCGGGTCTTCCTTCTTTCCCTTTTTAAAGATTGGGGTAACATTTGCTATTTTCCAGTCCCTAGGCACCTCTCCCGTTCCCCAGGACCTAGCAAAGATGATGGAGAGTGGCTTAACAGTTTCTTCCAACTGAAGATATACTGTGATTCTGTGGCATTTTTCCCACTTTCTGGATTTGTTTGAAGAAGGCTTGTCTTGGTCTTTTGTGATGATCTCATGAATAGCCTGTTTACCGCATTCCTAACTCACCTCCCAAGCACCTGAGAGGGGTCCTATGCTGTCGACAAAATTCCTTTGACACTGGACCTTTGACACTGTCCCACACCACATTCTGGTCTCCAAGCTGGTGAGTTTGAGGTCAAAGTGTCCAGATAAATTACATCAGTCGCCCGCCCCTCATCCATTAATGTTGTGACCTGTTCAGAGAAGGCCACCAGTTTGTCAGGCAAGTGAGGGACACTTCCAGATATCGTGTTCACCTAGTGCTTCTGGAATAGAGACTTCTAATCATCCCCATAAGGATAAATAATTCCATCTCAGGTTAGAGCTTTTCCACATGAGCCTGTCATAAGAGCATCTGGGAAAGGAAAAATAACGGTCCGTCTGCCCCACCCTGTTAGCCCCAGGTAGGTCTGAACCTGAATTATCAACATACAAAATGCAAGGCGGCAGACTCACCATCATTTGCAGCCACAAAGACTCTAACTAGTGCTGCTCTCCTCAGTAATAAATTGGAGAGTTTAGGGCTAATTATAACAGGCCTTCTCATTTCCATCTGGAGTCACAAAATCAATAGAAGCTCCTTGCTTCATTAAATACTTGCAGTTGCCAATAGCTGGAGCGGCTCCATCTTCAGGTGCACTAAAAATTTGTTGATTTAGTGGTTATCTTGCTCCAGAACCTTTTTGCAAGGAGCTCCTGCACCACGGAAAGAAGATGCGAGAAGGGAGAAGCATCTTGGGCTGTTTTGACAGAAGTGTGTCGTTTGCTTGGGCTGGGCTGAGTAGGTTGCAGAGACAGGTTTTAGGGAAAGGGAGAGCTGACCAAATTTCCTTGAATTGCCTTGAAATGAAAACACACTGTTTGGTAGACAATGCGTGTTGAGGTCTTTACCTCTGTGCTCCTAAAAGGGCATGAAGGACAAACTGCACTCTCAGACAAACTCTAGTGACTGATGGTGTGGGCAGATTCCTCCTTCTTCTGCCTCTGCACATCCAATATTACACAGACAGAGGGAAGATGTTTTGGTTCCTTTGGCCAAATTCATCACATGGGTAAAAGGAGCATTTGAAAATGGAATTGCAAAGGTGGTGAGCAAATTTTGGTGGCCATAACCAAAAAAAAAAAAAAAGAGAGATTTCAAAGTTGGCTACAGGAAGTAAAGTCTATTTGAAAGCTGTAGTTGTTTTTTTCCTTTTCAGGTATCACTTCTCTACTGGAAACAAGAAAAAAGAACTAGTAACATGACTTGAAGAACTCAAATTACTCTTATCTAGCACTGGCGTCTTTCATCATTTGTTTTCTTCCTCCTACTGACTCGAGGTGCTCTAAAGCCTTCTAATCTGACCTTAAAATCAAATTGTATTCATGTATTTTTGTAGAAGTTACCCTTCCAGGTTAAGTAGGACACAGTCTAATAAAAGGACTGGAGCTAAGCCAATACCTTATACAGAGCTGGAACTTGCTCTGACCTGAATGTGTGGCACAATCTTCAGGCCAGCAGAGAGACAATACTTCAATATGTACAGAACGGGTTTTGCAGCTCTGGTCCGCTTAACTCCAAGAAAATAGGACTTCAGGAAGTGAGCACCATCACAGGAAATGGCCTTAAATGAAGGAGATGGAATAGCCCCAGTAACCTTAAATATATTTCTAACAGTGCAGTAGAAATGGAGAACTCTCAGACTGTAGGATGTTTTCCTACTAGCTGAAGACACGTGATTTGTCCAGTTGCTGCTGGTTTTCTGCCCTTGTGAAGCCAAACTCCTTGATGAAGGCAACTATGGAGCCTTTTCAAGAGTCTCCATTTGTTAGTGAACAGACTGGTGTCTCCCTACACTGATCCAAACTTCAATCTGTTTACCTTCTGAATTAAAGCAAGTCATTAGGGTTTCTTAGGATAATTACACTGAACTACAACAAAAAGCCCATTAGGATTAAGTATTGAGTTTAACAAGCTGAACTGACTTACAAAATGGACAGGAGGGTCTATCAACTTTTCAGCTAAGTGTTTATAAATCTGGTTTGTAATGAGGATCAGTGAGGAGCTGCTGAGGGGACTGGAGTTACTGAGTCTACAGAAGAGGCTGAGAGGAGACCTTCTTGCTCTTTACAGGTACTTCAAAGGAGGTTGTAGTGAGGCTGGTGCTGGTCTCCTCCCAAATTCCTAGTGATAAAGGATGAGGGGGATGTGGGGATATGGACTCAAGTTGCATCAGGGGTGGTTTAGATTGGATCTTAGGAAGAAGTTCTTTCCTGAAAGAGTGGTTGGGCATTGGAACAGGCTGCCCAGGGGGGTGCTCTAATCCCCATCCCTGGAGGTGTTTAAAGCCAAGTAGCTTGTGCACTTGAGGCCATGGTCTAGGGCAGGGTCCCGTAACCCCCCCCCACCCCCCCCATTTGAGGACGCCTGGTCTAGGGATGAGGGAATTGTTGGGATGAGGGCTGGATTTGATGATCCTGGAGCTCCTTTCCAGCCAGGATGATTCTATGAATTTAAGAGCTGCCTTCATATGCCTAAAATTCTGAGATAGGTTTCTTAAGCTCTGCACCTGGTCCAGTGCTTCACCACCTTCACAGTGAATAATTGTCCCTTATATCTAATCTAAGCTGCTCTTTCTTCATTTGAAGCCTTTGCCCCTTAACATATTGGTGCACGTCCTTGTAAAAACTCCCCCTTTGTCCTTCTTGTAGGCTATCTCTCCGTACTTCAGGGAGACACCAGTTCAGCTACAGAGTCTTCTGTATTCTAATTGTTAACTCTAGCTTGTGTATCCATCCAAACCATGTGCTCTCAGCCTTGTCAGCCTTACAGGTGTGTTTGGACCAGGACAAGTCCTCGAGATGTCCAAGCAGAGCACAAAAACTGACCCTGCGCAGTGAGCAATGCTGGAGCATGCTCAAGCTTGCAAGGCTCTTGTACAGATGGCACAATTAGAGAGAGTAGCTATGCTGCAGTGTTCAGTATGGTCACCCTCACTTCCATATGTGTCCTGTCATCCAAAGTGGTCTGGCAGAAGACCAGACATCCTCTGTGCTTGTGTTTCCCTGGCACGTTCTGCAGACATAAGATCAAACGTCGCTGCTGAGGCTGCTGGATTCTAATGGCTGGGTCACTGGTGAGACTAGGGATGGGATGAAGACCTCTGTTCCCTGAGGACCAAGGAGACTGAATGTGTATTCAATGATTCACCACGTTTATTGCTTTGTGGGGACTGAGGACGATGCGGATGAAAACAGTGTCCCCCTCCTTTTTGATAGCAAACTCCTTTGTACTGTAATCAAGGAATAACAGCAAGAGAGCACAAAACCAGGGTAACCACCAGTTCAGGGATAAGGACGATGTACAGAGGTGGACAAAGACGAGGATTTCGGAAACCTCTCCCTCTTCTCTCCATTTGGCCCAAATGAAAATGAGTGACTGGATGTAAGGTACAGGCCCAGGCTCTGTTCCATGTTCTGAACACGCCTATGTTTGTCCCCAGAAGACAGAGAAAAGCTCAGGCATATTTGCCCAGGTGATGTAAAGAATGAGCAGGTAATTTGCAAATATGCAAATCCAATCTGGTAGATAACGGAACACGCGAGTAAGCAAGGAATGAAACCATCTGAGGGGAATTGAAATGGATCAGTCTCCTGTGGGACAGAGATGCTTTGGGGGTCAAAGCTGAGTTCAAAACTATTTAGGGTCTGTGCTTCAGTGTCACAGGGCAACTACTGCAAAGAACAGTAACCAGACCAGGAACACAGAGGCATCAAATATTTCATAGAACAATTTTCCATTAAATTCTCCCATAAGCTGGCTGGTTTGCTCATTTGGCCATGATGTGTTTTGCAGTTCACGGTGAGGATGACAGAGCACTGGAACAGGCTGCCCAGGGGGGTTGTGGAGTCTCCCTCACTGGAGATGTTTAAAACCTGCCTGGATGTGTTTCTGTGTGACTTGGTCTAGGTGATCCTGCTCTGGCAGGGGGAGTGGACTGGATGATCTTTCGAGGTCTCTTCCAATCCCTAATGATTCTGTGATTCTATTATTCTATGAAAAGGGTATTATTTGAGGATCCCAGGAGCTTTTGTGTTGAAAAGTGAAGGTTTCCATTGTGAATAGAAGAAGGACACTGGTGATTGCTCAAACACATGTTTAAGGACAAACAGAATGATTCAGGGAACTTGTGGACTTAGTTATGATGAAATATTACCCAGATATGACCTTTAAGTTAGCATCTCTAATAAATGAAGGCACATTATGTCTCTAGAAGATCTTGGAGGCACAGCAACGGGTAGATCTTCAGGACCTTTCATGGCAGTAGCAAATTCATAAATAAGAAGTAAAGAGTGAAAGAGGAAAGAGATTGTCACTGTCCTCTGAGCAAATCATAGTGAATTATTTTGCAGCAAATGCCACTGAGTTTCTTAGAGCTCATTTCATCCACCCTAGAAAAACAAGTGAGCTTGTGGGTGGCACCACTTCCAAACTAAAATGAGCAGGACTGATGAAACTTCAAAATTTGTTCATTTTTCTGAACAGCCCTGAAGCTTTTCCAATGTTCTTCTGTTATTTTCTTATGAGGTTAAAGAATTAAATAGGTGTGAAAATAATCCTTGGATTGTCAGTCTGGTTCCTGTAGATTTTCCTGTATTACCCATCATTACAATTTAATTTTAGTGTCCTAAAACTCAAATCTTGATGGAAGAAAAGTTGATACCTCAAGATTGAGTGTATTTTTAATTGAGATTAGTCGTTTGTATGTGAATGAGCAAGCCTGGAGCAAAGATGCAGATGCTCCTCTTTTTCAAAGACTGTAATCCAATAGGAATAAATTCTTTCCACAGAATGATTCTGCTTTAAGAAATTGCCAGTTCTCGACGCAAAGAAGTGTTTCCTGCTCCTCAGCCTTGTCTAACTGAGTAATCAAAGGGCAACTTCTTTAAAGATCCAAAAATACCTTCCAAGTGAAAGATCTTAGAAGACTGGACAACCACCAAGTGATACCGGCCACATCATTATCCAGAAATGAGAAGTCAGTGGTGCAGACTTTATCCTACAACCCTCTTTCCCTTCAAGCCTATAAGACAGGAACAGATAGAAGGCCACATCAAAGTCATCTCAAAGCCACAGGAAATAGTCAGAAACTGGGAAATCACCCCTTACTCCTGGTCATATGTGGTGGCCACTGTCCCAGACCTCATTTCTGCACTAGTGGAGGTTATGTTGATGATAGAGCTAATGAAAACCTCTGTTTTTGCTCTAACAATATTCATGGAGACGTTTTGCCTCTCCAAAAATCATCATGGGAGAACGTGAATGTTTTTACCTTATCGGTTTTCTCTTTGTGTTTTATTCCCTAGTTGCCTGAACATTCAGAGGAAAATTACTGATAAACAAATGCATCTCTACAATCACAGCGTGTTGTGTTCAGACTGGTGCAGGGACTGCAAATATTTACTGTTTTCCTTTGAATTAGGATCCCACAGCCCCCCGTAACTCTTACACTGACTGATTTACAGATGCTCCCTCTTCAAAATTCAGCCTTGAGAGGGCATGTTTTGTTTCCTGAGGTACTTGATGATTACTGATCCCAAATAGTTTCACTTCTATCTGCTATGCAGTTTGATTTGAGCAGCCATCAGCAACACTCTCAATTCAACAGCTCGCCAAGGTGTTTTTTAATTGACAGTAACTTTCTGAACTCAGCACTGGAATACAGAAGAGGTAGATGGGAGAACAATTTGTGGAGCAATATGAAAGAGTTTCAGCCTTTTCCTGTTCAATTGTCTTGTCACTTTGTTCTGTCATTCCAAACAGCCCATCATCTCTCTTCTCCTCCACTGACTTCATTGCGTTCACCTTGGAAAGTCTAATCACCTCCTTGTCAACCACTGGCTCCACCTGAGACTTGAAAAGGGGTATTAAACCAATTTTGATTTCCATTTTTTTTCTTTCCACAATTTATCTTTTCACTCTTCAGGAAGGGGCAAGGAAGGTGGGAACAAAATGAGTGATAGGAAATGTTTAACTCCCTTAGAATAATCACACGTAGAGCTTGGGCTGGACCCTTGAAAGTTGATGTCAAGCTATGATCAGGAAAGTCTGGGCTGGATTATTCTGTTTAGAAGAGTGGCAAAGCACGGCCAAGGCAGCGCTGCTCACAGCCAGCCGTCAGCAGATGCAGGATCTCAGGTAGCTCTACCAACATTGCTGCGTTTCTTGGCTCATGAGGTTGGTCTAACCTTTAGAAAAGTCCTTCCCAAGCTTAGATATCAGAGCTGAACTGCAAATCCCACCAAATAAAGGGTTTGCTGCTATGAATATGTCAAATAATTTCCCCAAAATAACTATTATACTGGTTTGCTCTCTTTTTTGGAATAAGTTTTGAAGTTGATGCAACATTGCAAGACACTGGGTTGCTGGTTTCATCTCAGGGAGCTCTCTCAGCCCAGACAACTGGCCAGTTTTTTGAGCAAAAGTCCTTCTAAGAGTGTTCAGAGAGGCTGTTTGTAGGAAGTGCAAGCAAATGATGACTACAAGAAAAACAGAAGTTTCTTTTTGTGGTGTGCCATGTATATCAATGTATCTCTCTCCCTGTCTTGTCTTTGTTATTTTCCTTCATCCTACAAGTCCTTCAGGAAAGTCACTTGAAAAAAAGTTGTTTTTGAGCAGACTACAAATACTGTTTAATCCCTGGCTTGCCACATCCAGGCAACTTGCTTGTACTATTGTCAGTAAACTCAAAATGGGTATTAAGACCAATTTTTGAGATTTGCTTCTACTGGCAGACATTATTCTTTCAGCATAAATGTTCTTAAAATAGATGATTTTTGTGAGAATTGATTACTTGTTCCCCACATTACTCATTATGGGCCCCTTTTCCTCAAAGGAAAAAAAAACCCCGTCTAAAGGCTGCAAAGCAGTGCTTGTGGATAAATGGCCTTTCTGTTGCTCAGTTTGTTGCTGGGTTCAATCGTAGCCCAAGGTAATAGAACTGTTTCAGATTCAGAAAGCAAAACATCCTTGCTGTAGTACCTCCCACATAAGGCTTCAAAGCAAAGAAGAGACTTTGAACTGCTGTACAATTTCTGGACCCTGGAGCAAGGTGAAAGGTATCAGCCTGCAGGCAAGATTGCCTCTGCACTCTGGCCTTTCCCCATCAGAAAGACACAGATGCCCTTCAGCTTCCAGGTGGTTTGGCTACAGCACCACCATTAGTGTAGAAAAGTGACACGGGACCACGGGACCACTTACATCATCCCTCCCCCAGCTTAAACTTTTCTCTGTGCCTTATTTAGATAATTCCACAGTACCTTGCAAAGTTGGGAAGGCAAAGACAGAGACATTCAGCTCATGTAAGATGCATGGTTGCATCTGCTAACTGGAATAGTGACTGCCCCACTTATTTTCTCTGGAGAGGTGCAAGGTGCCGTCTATTTAATCTTATTTTTACCTTTAAGTGAGGACCTACACTGCTTTGCCTTCAATGGGGACTGCACAGATCTTTAAGAATTGTTTCTGAATAGGAAGGAGTCACACTCAAATCTAGAGACTTTAGTTTCAAATAGTTCTTAGTGCTGAAAAACAAAGGATAGGATTTATCGTGTTCTCTTCTGATTGCTCTGTTCGTGCTGCTAATGTACCTCTCCAGGAATAATGGATGGGACAGCTCCTCACCTTATTTCCTCTTATCCAAAGGTCCATAGTCTCCAAAGGCTGTTCTGCTTTCATTTGATGGAATGCATGAGGGATCGGTCTAATTTAGACAGAATAATCTGGTATGAACTCAGGCTCAGTTCAGCTAAAACTCAGTCTCTAGCACTCCAACTTTTTGAAAGCCTCTGAGTTCACAGGTGGACCCTAAAGTTAGACACTCTGTGAATCTTGGATGTCCCCTCAGTCTACATGCTCCTTTTAGCTTACACCCTGCCTTTGGGCAGATGCCATCAGTTGTGTAAATACTGAGAGTTTTCAGAGTAGGATTCCCATTGTAAACACTTAATTTCAGGTGCCTACAACAAATATATCTTATTCTGAGCCAGTTAATCTGTTTCCCAGCAAGGGTGACTGCCCAGTATGAGGTGATGGAGAGGCAGTCAAGAGACAGAGAAATTCACTGTGTGCTTCCTTTGGCTGATCCAAAGTAGCTGTTACAGGATAAGATGAACTATGTCCTGAAATCCATCATCTCTTTCAATCTGAGCCTGATTGGACCCACTTCGTAAAGGAACATTATTATTATTTTTTCTATAGATGTAGTTCATCCGTTGCCTAGATGGAGTCAAGATAGAGGCAATCCTTTGCATCAGGGATGACCATGGGAATCCCAGGAGCTGTAGAAGAGAGTATCAGCAAGTCTTTCTTCTCTGGATGGCCCCATTTTCCATACATTACCCTCCAGGACAGGCTGATCCTTGGGTTGCAACCCAACAGCCACCAGCTGTATAGGATGAGCCTCGTGGGAACAAATCCGACCAGCAGGTAGATGAGTCCCACCAAACAACCCTTAAGGGTCATATGAGGATCCTGTTGACTGAATGCTAAAGGTAATGAGATTGCTGGTGTGGGTACATCTCATTTTTGTGAACTCTGTAATCAGAAATGGAATGTTTCCAGTGACTGAAGAATATTTACGTACTCTTTGGTAGATTCAAGCAGTATCCCCCAAGCAGGGGATGTAGAAGACTGCGAGACACAGGGGCTAGTCCTGACTAACCACAGCATGGAAAACTGATAAGCAGCCCCTGACCACTGCGTCCCATCATGTGTGTCATTCCCAGAGCAGCACAACATCTGTACGAAGCAGGAGGCTCAGTCCTGTATGACAGTAATTTATGCCTTGACATAACGCAGAAATTGGGGCAATTTATGATTCATCTAGTGCAGATGTGACCTCCTCAGGCAGGACCTGAGCATTTCAGAAATAGAATTGTCTGAATGGCTTTGTAGATTATTGACTTGATTTCTCAAAACATTGTGCTCAGTCTCTATGTTAAAGACCTCTTTTTCTATCTTTTTGCTTACTTTTAGGTCATGATAAAATATCCTAAAGAAAAAAAGAAATAAACTACGTAATATCGAGTAATGTGCCCAAGATGCAACAACAGCTTCAATGCCGCAGCACAGAGGTCCCTACTCTCAAAGGTGCTATGAGCTCAAAGTCTCGAGGTCACTTGGGTTTAACTATTCTGCTAACTGACAAATCCTAGAGTCCTGGTGATTATTAGTTCAGTATTGACTAGTTGGTACTTATTTTATAGCAGTGTCTTGCAGCTCCAGGATTTCATGATGCTCTGTGTTTACACCGCAGAACATAAAGGTACTTCTGCCTTAGAGATGAAACCACAATCTTGCTGTCAGGTGGGTGCAGAGCAAAGAAACAGCAAAGCAGTACTGGCAAAATGGGTCAGCATCCACTGGCAGGTTTTATAGCCACCTCATCAGAAGATCACTCTACCTTCAAGTCCTCTGCTTCACACATTAATCTCAAATTCCAGCTCATAAAACAAGCCAGATCCCTCTTGGTACACCCAGAAAAAATTCTCCCACTCTTTCCCTTGCACCACTTGGTACAACCCAGCAAACACACTCCTATCTCAGAGCTCTCATCAAGAGCAGCAGATGGAGGGTCACTGACTGTGTTATGTCTGTGATTTCCTTCTCTCCCTTTCAGCGTTATCTCTCCCTCTTCTTACATTTGACACAACCCAGGGTGAAGAAGACAAAAAAAACCCCATGATGGTCTTCAGGCCATACTGATGCTGTGAGGATATGAAAATCTATGATGCTGGAAAGACAGAGAAAAGGCCGCCCTTCCTGCCTCTCCGCTATAAATTGAGGACTGTTGTTTACCAGTACGCTCCTTTTCTCTGAAAATCATCAGCTGCCTTGTTCAGAACAGGTTATTCACAAACCATTAGGAGCTTTAATCTTATTTTCCAAAGGTGTATGAATAAATTGCCACAAACTGAGATGGAGCATGCAGCAGACGGGTACTCGTGAGTGGGAGGTGAATGCCACATGCTGCAGTCTGATGTCAGTGCCCCAGGCTCCCATGGCTCATCTCTCAGGCTCCAATTCAGACAAATGCTGAGGTTTGTTATTGTTGTTATTATTTTATTTCCTGGTAATGTTTTGTAACTCACAGTAGCAGGATAACATGCTAAGAGCAAGCTCAGCCCATTCAACAGTATGTAAATATTTTCCCATGGGAAATGAGACAGAAAATTCATGTCCACAGATTTCAAAAGGTCACTTAGGCATCAGCATGTAAACACCGGCAGACTGCATCCCAGCTGCCTTCGGCAATAATTCCTGTTTAGGTGCTCACCAGGCATGAAGACCATGGTAACTGAGGTGTGCAAATGTGGACAACAAAGAGACAGAGGCCAGACTGTGATGGAGAGTGTGAGAGACCAAGACACCCACAGCAGAGGTGAGAAAGACCAGAGTCGCAACAAGGGTGCAAGTTTCTTCACCCACAGAGTTCTCTGGCCTGAAGTTACGCTAACGGAACTTCTCAAAATACTCACCTACATATGTCACAGTTGTTTTGCTCTAGGGCATTCTCCATTTTTATGTAAAAATTTTCTGCCTGCTTTCTTACCAGAGCTGATGTGCAATAGGGAATAGGTGCTGCAAAGGGGCTACAACCCTTTGAGTACTTCTCATCGACAGCTCCACTGGGTAGCTGCCTTGACAACACAGTTTCAGCCAAGCTCAAGGTACTTTTCCACAGTTTGAGGGATGGCTCCATCCACTCTGTAGCCCTCTACACCATTCAACTTCCAGAGGAGAAACTTACATGCACAGGTAACTCACTGCAGAGGGAACTAGATGACCTTTGAAGGTCCCATCCAGCCTAAAACATTCAGTGATTCTAGGAAGTGCTTTGTGGGGTCACCTTCATGCTGTGGTTCAGATTCATTATAGCAGTGTTAATGTTCTCTGTCTTCAATACACACATAATATTTGGGCTTTCTCCTGCCCTTTATATGCCAAGGGCTCTTGCAAGAAACAGACAGTGGTTGGCAGCAAGGGGACTACACCAGCGGAGGTTTATATCACGCATTCTTATTTATCCTCACTGCCCAGATTGGTCCTTCTCCACTCTTCAGCTCTAGAGTTTCCTGATTTACCTGTGGTCTTCATTTGGTCTTTGATCTTTGTTGCAATCTTTACTTGGGGCTCAGATTGGGTCCATCAAGCTCAAACATCTCACTAGTTCATAGAGGCTACTCATAGCGTTAAGAGCCAGCCTAGGCCACTGCAAAGGGAAATGCGGGCAGAACAAAGCTGTCCAGACTTAGTTCTTGTCTCTGAGAACAGGCAAAACCAATTCATTCAAAGTTTTTTCAAGCATATTCAAAGCCAGAATTGGACATGAGAGTGAGGAACATAAAAAAGCTGCAGAGAAATGATGGTACTTCTTCATTCAGAGGTCCAGAAGTAGAGCCATGACATAGCAGAGTAATTTGCATGTTGCTGTCAGGGCCTTAAGAGCTCAGTGAATAGTTAGATGATCCTGAATGATGTTCTCCACTATTTTCCTTTAGATTATGTTGATGAAATTCTTAAAGATGAATTATCATTGTTGCTGCTTTTCCCATTGAGAAGGTGGTGTTGGCCTCCACATCCTGCACCAGATCTATTTTCAAAATTATCCTCTGTTTTGCGAGGGTTGCTGTTGGCTGGCACATTTTATTCTCTTCAGTGACTCTGACTTGCATTTTCTTCTCACGCACTTCTTTTTGTTATACCTGTTGTCTTTAAGACTCTCCATTTGTAAACCTGAAGTGTGATTTATTGCCGTAATTTCTTCTAAAGCAGATAAAAAAGAATAAGAGGATTGATATGGCAAACAAAATGCCTTGCCGGGAGAAAAACCTTTAGCCTTCTATAAGCACATGCAGGAGGCTGGCTTGCAGGAGGTACCTGATTGAGTGGCTTTGTGTGTGCATGTGGTTGGTGGGTAGATCCTCTCTTTTGTGCTTCTGCTCACTGGGAAAGTCGCAACATGCACCCCTGCATTTTCAGGGATCAATGTGCACAGAGACCCAGACCACTGAGCGGTGGTTCTGGGACCATGGAAGCCAAGAAGATGGGTGGAAGGTGCTGACACACTCATAGTTTTCATCAAGATTAGCTTCGAGGTTTTCTTTAAGCAGGTACTGCCCTTGAATTACCCGAGAGAACGTGCTTAGACAATGGGAAAGTGTCACAACATTCTGGAGGATAAAAATCTTCGTCCTTTCATCGAGCCCTCTGGCACAGCACAGTGGAAAGACCAGCAAACACCACATCACTCCTGTGAAGAAACTTATTACTGCAACAATTTCTGGCCTGGAAAAATGGGAGCTCAGACTTGTTCAAAGTGACTGTCTTCAAGATGATACCAGGAATCAGTATGAAGTTCATAACTGAAATCTGATTTCCCTTTCATAATGCCCTGACAAAGAGTTTTTGCCTCCTTCCTCACAGGTTTTAAATGTCAATATTGAACTAACACAGAGGATTTTCTTGCCAGGTTTTTCTTCACAGCCTGTTTTCCCCCTCTCTCTCCTTCCCCCCTTGACACAGATTCATTGGTTTTATGAAAAAATCACAGTGGAACTGGTAGAATTTTTTTTAAGAAAGGGAAAAAGAACAAAAGAAACCTTCACTTTTGTGACTTTTGGCACTTTTGCCTTTTGGAGAGAAGTAGAGAAAACGACAAGTCACCTGCACCAGAGTCGGAGCCGCGTGTTGTGACTCACGTAAAATGATTGATCAAACTGACAAATCATCACACTTCACTACAACACAGAAGCCATGTGAGCTGCTCATAAAAACTCATGGATGACTACAGTGCTCCACGACACGTCCCAAAGTCCTTTCAACCTTTAACTTTTCATTAATGACGGATGCAGTAATTGCAATGATTTTCCTTTTCCTAAACCAAAGCGTTTTGATGTCAAGCCCTGTAACCAGCTGCAGATAAGATTTCCTTGCAGATATGACAACTCCTGAAGTGACAGTGGTTTCAGGGACATCCCACCACGGATACAGGTGTTGGTTCTCCTTCAAAGAGACCTTTCAGGTTTTTGTTTCTTCAGGATGCCCTGGCTATGTGATGCTCTGTGTCAGCTTTATGTAGCCTAATGAAGAAGGTGAATGTGAGAAATACCTCTCTGTCCCCACTCTCCTCTCGAGAGGCACACTGCCCACCATGGGGAAAGTCCTCCCTCCTTCAGCAAGCCTGACCTTAGTGTAACACTTATCATTCACTTAACTGCTTCATTTAACTGCTGATTACAGGATGTTAGCTTGAGGTGGGCTATGACTGCAAGTCCACAAGTTGGTGTTCCAAAGGCCAGCTCGTCCTGTATCCGAAGTTAGGGCTGATTTGCCCTGTTGACAAAAGGGAATGAAGGGAAGAGATGCTAATTTGCATTCAATAATTTGAGGATCATTAGATGCTAATCTAGCCTCACAGATATTAAACTGAGATATTAGCTTTGAATTTCAATGTCAGATCCCTGGCTTGGCTGATTGACTCCTCCTGACATTCCGTGAATGGAAATCCCTCTTTGCTTCAGTCCAGACACAGGCAGGAAAACGTCTTTGAGATGCAGCTGGTCAGGAACGTCAGGAAATATCTAGGAACTAAAGATTCATCCACTTTTTACACCATGGGAAATGTCAACCTGCTTATGATACAGCCTGTGATAACATTACAGACCTGCTTAAGAGCATTAGACAGTGTGCCAGCACTTATCCAGGCAGCAACGACTCCTAATTCCCGTTACGTTCAAACCCCCATCTTTCACTGCAGCCTGATTACAACAGTGATTAATTTTAAAGTCAACATATTTATCCCCAAAATGACATCATTAAAAAGGCTAAACACAAACCCACGTATTTGCAAATATACTAACTGGATGTGATTAAAACAAACAGCCTCCCCTGTCCCTGCTCGGCTGGATCAGCAGAGGCACCCGGCTTCCCGTTCAGGTTCTGTGTTCTCGTGCCAATAGATGGCACCAGAATTTTCTCCATGTTTTCACAACGCTGTGTGATTGCCATGCGAGAGCTTCTGCCCTTGCTTGGATTTTCAAAGGGCTGAACTGTTTGTATCCAAGGGGATGTATTATCCTTGGAACATATATAATCTCACTCCAGTCTTGCTTTCAGCTAGTAAATTCCTGCATACTTCATAAAGCCTCAATGCCACGAGACGGACTTTTTCCCACTGCGAAAACAAAATGAATTTAAGGTTTTCATTTCCATACTGATGGGAGAGTTCACCATGAAAAAGCCTACAGGGTCTCAGCACAGGGTGCCTTAAAACTTCTACGGCTCTTATTCCATCACTGGAATGAAAATAGAAGTAGCTCCTTTTCAATTATATTTTTATTTGAAGAATGATCAGTGGGTTGCATGAAAAGCAGAGATATTAAGAAATATGAATAAGATTCTCAGTTTATTTTACTCTACTTGTAAATGTGGGAACTGTTTAAGATTCCCTACTCATACCATGTGTGCCCGTTCAGCTTTTCTAATTAAACCCATACTTTAGGAAAATGGATTTTAACCTTGTAGTAGGTGCTCTGGAGTTGCTGGTTTGTTTGGGAGGGGTTTTTCACTGTTCAGTTATCTTGAATTAAAGTAAAATTCAACTAGTCAATGTCACCCCAGATAATTTTTTTCACTTGCTTGTGCTCAGGTAGGGATGTTGTGTGAATGGATAATTCTTTTCACTTGCTTGTGCTCAGGTAGGGATGTTGTGTGAATGGCTCTTCCAGCATAACAGAGATTCAATGGATTTGAATCTCAGAGGGCATTGAGAGTGAAAAGGGTTTAGATTCAGTTCATTGTCTTGCCAGAGAATCTTTGTAGGAACAGTGGCAGCTCAACCTGAAAAGCTTGCTGTTCCATTTCCCCAGCTGCTAACCAACAAAAGTGGCTTTCTCCAGCCTGAGTTTATACTGCTGCATGTTGAAGAGGATTCTTCCTCTTCAAGGACTACTACTGGGAAAGTAGACTAATCCATCAACTTGGACAGACTATGGGGTCAAATAAAAAGACAAGCAAATCTGACACTCACACCATGGTCATGTTCTCTCCTACACCGTCTGCATAGGCTCACTTACACTTTCTGCATCCAGTTCTGGAATCCACAATGCAAGGAGGACATGGAACTATTGGAGCAAGTCCAGAGGAGGCCACAAGGATGGTCAAAGGGCTGGAGCACCTCTTCCATGAGAAACGCTGAGGGAATTGGGGTTTTTCATCCTGGAGACGAAAAGAGTCCTGAGGGGACCTTATAGCAGCCTTTCAGTATCTGAAAAGGATCTGCAGAAAAGTTGGAGAGGGACTACTTACAAAGGACTGTTATGATAGGAATGGTTCCAGACAAAACCAGGATGATTTAGATTAGATCTTAGAAAGAAATTCCTCCCTGTGAAGGTGTCAAGGCACTGGAACAGGTTGCCTAGGGATGCTGTGGATGCTCCATCCCTGGAAGTGTTCAGGGCCGGCCAGGTTGGATGGGGCTATGGGCAACCCAGTCTAAGGAAATATGTTCCTGCTGATGACAGGGGTGTTGAAGCTAGATGATATCTGAAGTCTCTTCCAAGCTAATCCATTCTATCAGTCTATGATTTAGGAAACAGCTGTAAGCTAAATCAATGACACATCAGTGATGGGAAAGTCAAGCCCCTGCCATGTTGTTCTGAGATCACATCAGGTCATACGTAATGAGCTATGACATGAACCCAAAAGAACAAGGAAGCCCTGGACCCTGTGATATTTGTACTTATCACATAAAAAAAAGAAGGAAGAAGGCAGGTAGTTGTCAGCTGGTCCAGGGCAGCAGCTTTTTGTGTTGTCGGTTTTATCTCTTTAACAATTGTGGCACCTTCATTTGCTAGCACAGAACTAATTAACATGCAATGGCATATTAACTGGCACCTGGGCTCTGACATGGGAGCAGGCAGAAAGTGCAGAAATTAAACCACTACAATTAATTACGTCTGCCTCTCTGAGCAAGGCACTGGTTTCCTGGGATTTTCTGTCTGCCTTTCTTCCTTTTGTTCATCTCCCTCCCTGGTAATAATACAAAGCTTGTAGAAATTAATTTGGTGGAAATTGATTAAAGGTGAACATTGTTTGCCCATGAAAGTAATTGTCTGGGTTGTCTGGTGGTGGGAAAATTGTGCACATACAGGTGCAGAAGAGTGCATGTGAACCTTCTCCTCTTGAGCTGGAAGTGTTAGGAGGTGAGTCAAGGAAGCGAGTTCAGCCAGGAAGAGAAATAAAAACAAAGAGAAATAAAATGAAGATTACGTGGAAGGAAAGTGAGTTCATTAGCAGCGCTCAGGCTAAAGGATTGAACTAAATCACCAAAAACCATTCATACTGGGTTGCAGACTCGGGTTTATTGGGAAGAAACCTTGATATTTCTTGTAGGAATCTTGACTTTGGCCTTTGTTCTTCTTCCAGTTTGTGCGGGTGAGAAAGTACTACTTGATGAATAGGTCAAATGCAGCTGCTTGGCATCCTGTTACCTGAGTGGGATCAGACTTTTATTTTTCCCTCTGATTTTATACCACTGGAAGATCAGTATGAGGAAAATGTCTGAATTTCCCTGTTGAGTATCCCATACCCTTAATTCTCCCTTACAGGGGAAAGGAAAGCTCTGTCCTCCCCCATTACTTTTCCCAGCGGAAGAGGTGAAAACTGCAAGCAGGAGATGAGTGAGAGCAGAGTTACAGCTGAAACCAAGGATTACCTTTGCAAATAGAAATCACACCCATGAGTTGTTGCAATTGGGTTTAGCCTGATAGTTGAGCACTATCAGAGCCTGTTACGGGTGACTGCTCAAGCCCTGCACAAGAAAACAGGCAAGTGAAGAGAGCTGACTGCAGAAAAGCACAGCAGGCAAAAACCATGCAACACCTAAGGGCTGAAATTACAGACAGGGAGAAAGCAGCCCCCATTCTGATAGCTGAGATCCCTGTTGTCTAATAAAGCTTCAGCAATTTTCCCATTATTAGTGGAGTCTGATAACGCAACGAAAAGGAGAGCAGAGCCGAAGGCAGAGAGAAGACGTTGAGAATGCTGCGGCTCCACGAGATATTTTTTTTTAAATTGGGTGCACCTCTCTCTGAAATCCCTGTATCTCTCTATTCCTTTAATATAGATTCTTTTCATCAGCCAGACAAACTAATCTGAAGCATTTTTAACGTTTTTTCAGAGTACCATCTGTTAGCATAATAATTTCCCCCAAGTCCTTACAAGGACTGTAATAATCCCTTTGTGTTAACTTTTGTTATTTGATTTCCATCTTCCTGTTCTCCGAAGCAATGGCATGGGGGAAGATGTGCATTAACAAATAGCAGCTCCCAGCAATTGCTGCAGAAAATAATCATAAAAAAGGGATAAGTTTCGACTCTCTCATCAGGGCAACAGCTTTCATGTAGGTATTTTGATGTCAGCCTGGTTGGAACCATAAGAACATAAGAGGAATCAGTTCAGACCAAGCACAAGCAACCTGTCTTCAGCATCAGTCAAATCTATCTAGGAAAGAGTAAGGATAGAGCAGCAAGAGATTATAATCGGTTTTCTTCCATCCTCCATCCACTTCCAATTCCATACCCAAACCTGTTGTCTCTTTATTAACCTGCAACAGAAATCTTTTATGAGTGTTCATGCAGCCTGTAAGGATGGACCAAACCCAAACTGCTATCTTCTAAGCAAAAAATCCCCTGAAGAATCTCTTCAGGTCTATGTCCGTTCTGGTGTTTGTCAGGGACATAATTAGTTTTCTTCACAGTAACTAGTATTTTACGGTGCTTTGGATTCATTGATAACTCACTGATGTTTTAGTTATTGCTGGTCACTGCTTGCACAGCATCACATTCTTTTCTGCCTCTCACCCACCCTGCCAGCAAGTAGTCTCAGGCAGCACAAGGAATTGTGAGAGGACACAGCTGGAATAGCTGACCCTAGCTGATCAAAGGCGCGTTCCGTAGCTTCTGACGTCGTGGTCAGCAAGAAACTGGGAGAAGGAAAGAGAGATGTTTGGAGTGAGGGTGTTTGTCTTCTCAAGTAACAATTACGTGTGGTAGAGGTCTCTTTCCCTGGAGATGGCTGAACAGCTGTCTGCCAATGGGAACTTGTGAAACTGTTCTTCTTTGCTTGCTTGCACAGCTTTTGCTTTGCCTATTAAACTTCCTTTACCTTGGCTCAAGCATTTTCACACTTACCCTTGCGATTCTCTCTCCCATCCCACTGAGGGGAAGAGAGCAAGGGGCTGCATGGGGTTGAGCTGCTGGCTGGGGTTAAATCACAATAGTAGTTGCTTTTAAGAACCACATCCCTTTGTTTGAGTCTGGCTTCCATTCATTGTGTTTATTCACCTAGTTCTAGCAGAAGAGACAGTGAGCAGCCAACACTCATTCAACTTCTCTAAAGGCTAATGGTCTTTGAGCAGTGAAAGCAGATGCACATCTCATGAAAACACTGGAAAGATGGGATATATACAGCTGAAAAGTGTAGGCAGAAGTTGTCATGAGTAATACTCAGACTGTTTCAGGCAGGTTACACCACGCATACATCATGCAATACCCTGTCTGAGCAAGGAGGACACTCACAGCTGCTACAATATTCAAAGAGGTACTTAGCAGAGTAAGTCTTCTGTTCTCATTCTCTGCTTCCCATAGCCTTAAAACTAAACCAAACCCTGAAATTAATTTCTAGCTATTCCTTCCTCCTGTATAAAGGTAGGTAATTGTAAATATACATCAGACCTGAACTGAGACAAACAAAATGCACCCATGGGACATTATTACTGCATTTGCCTCTGCTATACGTGAACCAGACAACATGTGTGCTCCCTTGCTGGACATGAAGTTCCCTATAATATGAGTTTTTCCACACTTCAGTTACAGTACCTTTGATGTTCACTTGCTAATACTGGATAAAAGATTGTATGAAGGCTTTGCCTTTCAGATTCCTTCTGCTGTACATGATAAATTTGCTGGCTCTGCAGAACAGCAGAACAAGGACTTTGTTCTCTTAGTCTAACTGCGAGACAATGTCAATAGATAAGCGTGTGTTAAAACTTCAAGATCATATTATTTATACTTAATTCAATTAAACTTTTTTGTGCCTTTGTTGGCAGTTTTCTATTAAGGTCGTTCAGCTGAGCTCATATTTAAAAAGAAAGAGAGCTGCATAGAGTCTTGGTACTTAATATATAGGAGCACTTCAATTGCCAAAGTCCAAGGTGAGTCAAAGGAAATGACTACTCAGGTAGACAGGAGGACATGCCAGGAAACAGCCAACCTCAGCCAAGTAATTGCTGTCAGCCCCAAACAAAGATTCTTTAGTCAGTTGATTGTGTTATCTAGATCTTCTTTTTCTATGTGATCTTGTCCATTGCAGGGTGGGGTGAAAGGACACTGAGTTCAAGAAATCTTGCCCCTGTAGCAAGGTCCCAAGAGCAATGGGAAATTTCACAGAGACAAAGTTTATCCTGAGCTTTAAGAACAGCAAATATATTTTTGAATCAATATTGTCATGGTTTAGAAACAGGTTAGCCCATGGAAATTATATTCTGCCCAGCCATGCAGAAGGAAATCTCTGTCCTCCCACTCCTGAGTACGGGAGAAGAAAAGAGGTAAAGTAAACACACTTACAGAAACTGGAACTAGAAATACTAAACTTTATTGAACTTTATTAGAGACTTTATTAAATAGAAAAAGAGAACAACAACAACAAAAAAAAAAAAGACAAAGGAAAGGGAAAAAGGAAAAAACAAAAAAAAAGTGTTTTCCTCACTCACTCAAGTCCACCTCTCCCCTAACCCCTAATTCCAAACAACGCTAAAAGCCACAGACCAGTGGACATGAAAAAGGAAAGACTAGGAGTATATTAGGCAGTGATTAAACTAATTGTCCTATGACTGGTCCGAAATCACAGGGAGAGATAAAGACAGGGAAACCAGAAAGGAAGGGACAAGGGGTGGGGGGCTGTGAAGAGGGACAGAGAGCAAAGGAACAGAGAAGCCACAGTGTGCTGCCAACCAAAACAAAACTGAAACCAAACTCCTAAGGCACACAAGCAGGGAGGGGTTGCTGAGAAGTGGGGAAGAGAAAAGCTTTATCCCCAAATAGGACCCCAAAATGTATCTGGCCTGCTCCACCTGCTCAACCTGTCCCCTGCAGCAGCCACCTCTCCACTCCACTTCTGCACCCCTCACCTCTGCACACCCCCAACCCCGCTAAGCTCCTGCAGCCAAGAGAGAAGGTTAACTTCCTTACATGCTGGAAGACAGTTTGATGCAGGAATACCACAGACAAATATGATTTCACCAAATCCATAACAAATGTGAAAAACCATTGTAAAACTCCTCTGGAGGAAGGTTGCTTTGCATGTCCTGAGACTATAGAATCACAGAGTAGTTCAGGTTGGAAGAGATCTTCAAATCTCATCTGGTCCTACAACCCTGCAGACAGCAGGGACATCTTCATCTAGAAGAGGGCACTCAGAGCCCTGTCCAGCCTGACCTGAAACATTTCCAGGGATGGATGGGACTTTTGTCACCTTTCTGGGCAACCTGTGCCGCTTTTTGCACGTCTCTCATTGTAAAAAATGTGCTCATGCCTGCTCTAAATCTCCTCAGTTTTAGCCATGTACAACATCCTACCATCTCATTCAGAGCCTACTTGCACATCAATTCTAAGCACGGCTAATGAGCTTCGTATTTGGGATATGATCTGCCACCTGGAAGACCACCTGGTCAAGACAAACAAGCACTATCAGATGTTCCTAAGGCCTAAACAGGTTTTGAAATGACCTGCATTCACCTACGGCTCCAGCTTCAGATTTCTGGACAGAAGGAAATAAACAGGCAGAAGCTGTTTGTGCAGCTCTGTTCCAGTATGAAGCTAAATGCTGCCATCTTCTAATAGCTGCGTAATCACTCTTTATGTGAACCTCCATAGTCATTGTGGAAGATGATAATCACAGACCCACTGGCATCATTTCACTTCAAAAAGCACAAGGACTTTCATGCTATTTACATATCTAATGAAGGCCATGGCATACAGATGAACCAATAAAATTTAGGTGGTAACATAGAGGAGCATGTGTACATTATTATAGATGGTTGTTCCGTGCCCTGTGGCTTAGAAAATCACTGAGGCAAGGAATACATTGACTACAGTGGGGAAAAGGTTTCAATACAACATCAGCAGAAACTGGAATCCTTGGCTGCTAGCCCAGGTATACTAACACCACTGCCAAGTGCTGACCTATCTGTGGCAAAGACCTCTCAGTTTGCCACCAACTGTAGTTAAGGGGATGGAAAGATCTCCATTGATTCCAGCAGGATCTACTTCAGGTCTCCCAGTTTGAAGAAGTCGGATGTGACTAATACACTGTCATTATCAGTCTTTGTTTGCTTCAGGTCTCAAACTGGAGCAAGTAATAAATATCTTCAAGTGCTAGCGAAACTCTTGCGTGCATTTGCTTGGTTTTGTCTGCAGAACCTGTTTACCCGTGCACTTTGCTGTTCCTGAGCAGGTCATCTGTCATGATGGGAAAACGGTGATGTCTAGAAGAGTGACAAAGACCCAACACTGCAGACTTCAAAGTCCAAACATGGAGATGTTTCAGTCATGTCCAGGTCCTACTTTCCTGGTCTCAGGATGCTACTGTCTTTCCCCCCCTGACTTTTCTTGATTAACAGTCTGTTCTCTACATGAAAAGTAAAATTATATTACCTAACCAGTAACCACATGAGTAGGCAAAGAGCATGAGTAAACAGCCTGGGATGGATTTGCTGGCAATGGATGTAGGTACCAGTGAGATGTAGGCAATGCAGGTAACAGTGAGATTGCATAAAATAGGGCTAAAACAATACTTCCTGGAGAAAGTAAGACTTTTTGGTCTTTATGGTCCTCCGGGGTCTGGAAGGTGCAAAGCAGCAATTATGATGTTCATCACAGAGCATGTTAACAGCATTTTGTAAATATCTTCATTATTTTTCCATAAAGTGATTCATTGTCATTCTTCTGTCTTTACAGCCATAGTAGCATAAACTTAGGGTAATCAGACATCACCACGTTGATAAAGACTCAGTCTCCTGGAGCTTACATGTATCTTCTGTAGATTGTAGAACCTCGTCAGCCTAGTTTGTGTGTGTGTGTGGTGTAGAGATTGAAGACTATAGAAATGAGTAGCTTCAAATTTCTGGTTTGTGATCAAGATTTATACTGGATCCGCTTGCCACCTGAGCGTCTTGAGTGCCCCTACCCATCAATGCTAAAAGAATAATTGTTGTAGTAGAAGGGCACTCTGTTTTACATTTACAAGTTCATTTGTGATATCCTGTTAAACACAGATTGAAGTATAAGATGCAATCACTCTGGAACCATGGAAAGATAATAGGATGCCTGTACCTGACCTGACTTTGAAGCGTGGGTGAAAACAGCTGAGAACAAGAAGAATTGTGGTTCCCTGATGCTCATTTAAGGGGTAAAAAGTGAATCACAGAGTATAGCAGGCGAATATTCTTTTATTAGCAGAAGTTATTCAAGGATTTTATAGACATACATAGCAGGGATGTGAACTGTAAGATCAAGTCATAGATCCAGGGCACCACAGTTTAAAATCCCATCGTGAGCTTCCTAAAATGTTGGGTTTTTCCTCCATGCACTGAGAACTTTTGAAATGTAAGGATGGAAAAAGCACACACTGCTATTATAAAATTGTTCTTAATAGTTGATTCACTGTGCTAATGCCTCTCTAAAGTCAACCCACATTCTTCTTTAAGTCTTTGCTGCTCAAATCTAGTCACAAAAATGTGAAAAATTCCCTGCATACAACTATTCTCAACAAAAAAATAATGCCCGAGCTTCTCTTTCTTGTTGGTTTTGTTTGTTTATCAATTTGTTCTTGGTGTGTGGTTTTAATTATTTTACCTTCTCTTTCTTTGATACATTCCAGTTTATGCTCTGTGGGATCACTGTCTCCTGGCATCTTACTAGATAGCCCTGCCTTTGTGTGATTGTATTTCAGAAATGAAAAGCCATTCCTTTAATTTCCAGTGTTCAAAGAGCAGAAATTACCTGGATGCAGGAATCAGGTATTTTTGCATCTCAGGGTATTGTCAAGTTTCTTATTTGTTTGGTGGCTTTTCCATTACTTTCATATCCATTGACTGTACCGTGTCCACTGGACCTCCAGTGAGAGCATTTCTGCAAAATTCCACTGTACACAAGATTAGTGAGTGGACTCAGCAATTCTCTACAGGAAAAACAAAACTGGTGATTGCAAGGAATCAAGGAAGGACTTGCCATATTGAATCAGATCCATGGACTAGATGCCCCTGGGTTAGAATAATTCCATCAAAGAAAGATATAGCATGCATTCATGTTGAGAAACAAATACATTGCCAATGTCTTCAATAAATATATTGCCTTGCCTTTGTTCTTGCTACACCTGGAAGAAGATGTGATTTGCAGAAGGTCATGTATGGCAGATACCTAGAGGGAAAACCAATGTCCCAGTGTGGTGATCCAGACCATACCTTTGGGTGTCATTATTTGTTCTGTGTTGTTTTCTGGGAATCTTCAACTTGGAGAAAAAAGAATAGTTCCCTGCTGAGGAAGTCAAGCCATAGAAAAGGGCATATTTGCCTCTCGAGCCCATACCCTGGAGGCATCAGTCATATGAGTAAGGCCATATATGTCTGGGGAATAGCAACCACTCCCTGGAGAGCTCCAAATAGCAAAGATGCTGCCTACAGTATAAGTAATGCTGAGCTAGTAGACACAGTATCTAAAAAGCTATCTGCAGTAGCTCCTGTGGACCTTGAAATTCAACAGAAGTCACTGATCCACCAGAAGACCCACTATATCTTAACTATTTTGCATGTATTGGTCTCTACAGCATTTTTTCCGGCACATCGCATCTCATCATCTCATCTCACCTCATCTCTAATTTATGAGAGAAAAATAGTCTGGCATGTCACTCAGGAAGGTTGTTGACCCCTGTGTCAGACCATGCTGCTTCACACGTGCTGTACACACCAGGAAGATATGAATAGCAGCAAGCTGAGGGAAGTATGTTGCTGTCCACGGTCAGTCTTGTGTATCTAACACAGAAAGAGCATCTGAAGACAGCACAGGCAGGCTGAGGCTTCCCAGCCCTGTCTTGTGAGTGTCCAAGTCTTTGATTGGGAAAATAGAAAAAAAATCTAAGAGGTTTAGTTCAATATTTACCAGACAAAAGCAAGATGAGCTCTTGCTGCTTGGTTGGCAGAGCAAGGACTCTGTGACAGACCAGACAAAATCACTGAGGTGACATTCCCTTTGATTGCACTCACGAGTCAAGTCATGTGTAGGAATTGTCGCTCTGTTATCTCGTTTGAAGCCTGTGCTGTAGATCCCACTTCTTGTAATTGCTCTGCAGTAAAGCAAGAAAAGCAAAAGCCCATTTGTCAGTTGCTTCCATTGTCAGTTGAATTATTTCTGGCCTCTCTCACTTCCTCCAGTTTCTTCAAGCAATCGTGTGAATTTAAGAGATTTAATTGCAGCTTGGAGACTATTTTGTAAGACCAGAAGCCATAAAGCACAACATATCAGACTTGGTAGATTCACTGCAAACCTGACTGTATTTTCTTTGTGCTTTCAAGGATAGGCACACTGGAACAGTCTGGCTGAAGGAAGTGAGAGAAAGGAAGATGCAGACAGACAAGCAGGAGAGGATTTACACTGGAAAAAACTTCTCAGACCATGGAATAAAATGTCAGGAGTCACAAATCCCCATGCTTCTCACCTGGTTCCTTTCAAACTTTGGAAATTTTATGGACGACAGAAATATGAAAGATTTTTGCACCTTTTTGTTAACTGAGGCAGAATTGTTCCTGCTCTGGAATAACAGAAGAAAGCCAAGGCGAAGGGAGGTAGTGAATGAGACAAGAATCACAGAATCACAGAACATCAGGGATTGGAAGGCACCTCAAAAGATCTAGTCCAATCTCAGAAAAGGCTATCAAGTTGGTCAAGCATGACTTCTCTTTGCTTAAGCCAAGCTGACTGTTCCTAGTGACCCTCTTTTCAAGAAATAAAAGACCTCAGTCATAGGAAATAAAGCAAACTATTTTCCCCTTAAAATAAAACCTGTTGTTTTTGTTCTGTCTTGTACATTTTTGAGGACAAAGAAATGGTTGATATTGAGGTTGTTTATAGGTCGGATGGATAGATTCTGGTCATAAAATAGTGTCTTAATTTCAAAGAGACTGCAAATCAGCAGGAGAGTTAGGCATCTAATTTCCCCATGTATTTCTTGAACCTTTCCCTATTGGGTGGTGAGTTCAGCAGCTTTCACAACTGTGATGTTTGACTGCAGGAGCACCAGGGTATGAAACCTCATGGCAGAGGGAACCATCAGTCTTAGTGGTGTCTGAAGCTCTCAGATACTTCCACAAGCACATGATTTTTGCTTTCCAAGTTAAAAAGATTCAGTACAACTGAAAAAGCAGGATATATCCTTATCCGTGGATGGATTCTTCAGACAGAGCTTCAGACAGCTTCACATTCAGTCCTTGCTTTCAGCAGAATTCCTATGGCAAATCCAGAGCTATTTCCTCTCTGTCAGAAGGTTGCATTAGGTATCACAGCAGGCTTGCACTTTCACTTCCTTCAGATAAACCCTGCAGGACTACCTTGGGCAGCCTGAGCGAAGCAGACAGCTTCATAAACTTGTTCATGATTGACTTGGAACTGAGTGAACTTGTGACATAGTTTACTGTAATCAATACTTCCCAGTAGACTGCTGAGCTCATCTCAAAATGGTTGAAACTCCTCTAGTATTGTCCATTTGCAGGGTGACATAGGAGCAAGGAACCTTGGTGTGATTTCACTGGTCTAGGCTCCTGATATTGCATTCTGTGTGCTGAGGGGCTTCAACAGCAAACCCGAACAACCTCCATGAGTGACTAGTTCAAGAAGTCATCTATTGTGGTTTCTGTCCCTAAAAGTATAGTCTCTTGCTCTGGTTTATTCCCATAGTCTACTGCCAGTTTCTGCAGTCTCCTGTGACATCTGTATTTGCATATCTTAGATCAGAGAAGTCAACATTAGTTGGATTATTCCTCAGCTGGTTTTATTCCTTCTCTTCTGGCTCCAGGCTGACTATACTTTCTTTTTCAGGTACTTCATATTCCAAGAATGGCCCATGCATTTTACCCTCCATCTTCTGTTGGAAACATATAATCATCTAAAAAGAAGATTTAAGGACAGGGTTGAAAGTTCATGACAGCATTCTTACACTGCTTTTAAATGTGTGAAAAGAGCTGACAACCTCATCCTAGGATCACAGGTATGTTAATTCCTTATTGTGTCCTGGCCGTACTGGTGTGGATGATCAGGTACGTCTCTATGTCTTAGACCCTTAGACTCTTTCCTTTCAGACTGTCTACCTTTAAATACTGTTGCATACACTGATAACTTTTCCTGTAGACCTGTCCCTTAGCCTTGTTGGTAGGAAGTACAGAAGTGTTTTGATGACTGTCCACACAGGCAGAAATGTGCACAGAGCTACACACAGCAAAACACATCTGCCTGCTTTCTCCAGGACCTCATTACTGGTCATGGACATTTGATTTTGCAGATAACTGACAGCTGTCAGGAAATATGTGCCATAGTGCATCATTTCCCAGACATCTGGATCAGCAGACCACAGATTTAAAGGCTACATGGAGCAAACTCATTCTTTTTAGACCTCAGTTGAGAGCCAGGAAGAAATGAAGTCCTGGAAATGAGGAGACATCAATTTTTTTATGCAAAGCCTTGAATAAAGAACCTTGGTCTGGACTAGTGAATTGCTTGGAGGATGGCCGTACTGAACCCAGCTGCACAGGTCTTTGAGCTACGAAAGCAGATAGCACAGGGCTGTGCAATTTCTCAGCCACAGCCTGCTCACTTGCCATTACAATTCACTGCACGTTCCTAATAAACACAATGTTCTTGTCGCGAATTAACACCACTGGGCCCAATCCATGTCGAGGCAACCCTCAGGAGTGTGAAAAATCTGAAGCATCTGGCATGTTCCAGCAGGTTACTGGGTTGCTCAGTCTCTCTGTCTCTCTTCTTCTTTGGCTTTTTAAAATTTTTATTAGAACATAAATCAATCTGGGTACAAACAGAACACAGAATGCTGCTGTTAGTCAGCTAAAGAGGTTATGACTGGAAAGAGCTGAACTAAGTCGGATATTTTGCTCAAAACCAGAAGTTTGAAATCACTGGGTTTTAAACATCCCAACAGCAAGTTTCAGACAGAGTTGAGTCTCATCGATGGAAAATTATCAACTTGTGTTTCTTGCATTCAGGGTGGTAACAGGGTTTGTCAGAGACTTTTTCATCTTCTCAAAAAATTGTTTGCCATGGTAAACACACTTTAAGGGTCAAAATAGCCACAAGAGTCACGTTTGTTTGGGTCCATGGCTAGTAACAAACTCCCAAACATTGGTGACAAACTTCCATCACTTTTCTTTACAAGTCTAAACATCAATATTTCTTCTATTTATAGGCTGTCTAGAGCTCACGAGTTTTACAGGCAATGTTTCACTCAAGAGCCGTCACTTTCATCTGCCAGCTAACACCATGTAGGTTCAGTTATTCCTCCAACAAATCCACACTGCCACGAAATAGAAAACATCACCAAAGCCTTTCAGACAAAGACACAACATTATTTCTGGCTTGGAAAATACACAGAGGTCAGATTGCTGGAAGCTAAGAGAATGTAGTGGTGAGGCATCAGCTTATTCTCTCTTTTCAAAGCATCTGCTATCGTTCACTGCAGGGGACAACACATTGGAGTAGATGGAGCTTTCGGTATTCCCTGGAGCATCTGTTCCTATGTTCATCTGTAGCATCACTCTGCGATACAGCAAGTATTTTCATGTTTAGATACAGTTATGGCATAAAGACTTCATTAAGTTTCCAATGAAGCAAAAATCTTCACCTTTTCTTGAAGGCATTTCCAGTAATCCAAAGGTGAAAGTCTCCAAATCTGGGATTCAAAAATGTTTCCTCTTGTTCACAGAAAAGGAAAAAAAAAGTGGGAGGTTCACAGTAGCCCTTTGCCAATTGTTGTTTCAGTTCACTGCTGGATAAGTTGCCTCAGGAGCGTTTATCGAACTGTGTAAAGACTCAAAAAAACCTCCCAGTGCCCAAAATATTCCAAGAAATTGGGATCCCTTGGAGCCAGAGCTGTCTTAGAAGTACAAATAAAACCCAGTATATCTTCTTCTCAGGAAGAGCACTTGAGATCAGACCAGGCTTGTTCACATCAAAGTTAAAAGGGAGTTGAAAATAAGGGTCATCTGGAAACTGCCATATGAGCTCCAGGAAGGAGCTGGAGGAGTGGGTGATACTGTGGGATTGCACTTTCCAGAAAAAGACAGAGTCTCACAGATTTCTGCCTCTCTCTTAATAGCTGGACAAGTGATTCTTCACAGCTTTGGCTGAGGCAAAAATGCTGCAAACCTTTGGCTGTTTTGTTCCTTATGGGATTTGGCCTTTGCCCATGACTAATCCCCTGTGCAGCCTCTTTTTCCTACCCTCAGTGCCTTGAAGAGCCCTTATTTGCTTTGTGTTAAAGGGGAGAGTTATTATTTCCACAGGTCCTATTGCTTGATTTATCCACTGGTTTCTACACTCTTTTGCCTGGATGGATCACGCTGTATTTCTGTATAAAAGCCTCTTGGTGAATCTATTGACCTAGAAAAATGTGCAAAGGAAATAAACAATTAATTTAATTCCTCATCCCATCAGATACCTTCCAACAATGCTGTTAGTTCTGTTATATCTAGTCCTTGCCTTCTTGCCTTCCTGCCTTGTTGCCTGCCTCCCTCCCTTCGTCCCCCCATTATTCTGTGAAACACCATTTCAGAAACCAAACATCCACTACACAGGAATGGGATTGATTTCTGTAATCCATGAACATGTTACTGTGGCTGAAAGCCAGGGTGGTGTCGAGACGATTGCTGGTGACGCTTGGGCTCTTTATTTGCTAATTATAACATCAGCTTTAAATTTTGTGGGCCACAACACGTCAGACACTGGGGTGTATCCAGAAAACACAAGGGAAGTTCAGTGAATGTGAGTTTCTTACCTTTATCTATCAGCACAGGAAACGAGTTGTCTTTTCTGGGGATCTCTAGCCCTTCAGCTCAAGCTGTAACTTTTCACTCCACTTATGTTCCAGGTATTTCATTCAATCACGTCCTGCTGGCCCAAAAGACACCCATTACACATGTGGTGAAGGAATGGCTGTGGGAGGAACGAAACACTTCGGGTTCTGAGCTTGGTTTTAAAGTTGTCACTTCCGAGTATAACAGAGCTGCTGGTCATGGCACTGCTTGACCGCGTTGAAAAGTTATTGTGTGACTTTGTTCGACATTTTCCCATTTGTTGCATTTATTGTTTTTCCTGACACACTTCCTACCTGCTTCCAGAGAGACAGATGGGTCTAAAGGGCTGCATTTTACAAGGAAAGAAGAAAAGAAAGGGATAAGTAGTGTAGCCATCACTGACCTGCAAGCAATCTTGAGGCTCCTTCGTATGAGGGAAAGGCAGGAATAACAGCTTCAGTGCAGAAACCAGATGGACCCAGAAGAGGAGAAAGAACATTCTCTTTTTCTGCTTTGGCTGAAAATTACCAGCACAGCAGTTACATGTCTTCAAAAGGGTAACTGTCCTGAAACTTTTGGGAACAATTACGAGGAAGGTGTCATTTTTCTAAGAAAATAGAATACTTTTTTCTGTTTGATAGCTCCTAAATGCACAGAGCATGATGCAGCCAAAACCTGAATTTCAGAGGAGACAGGCGGAGAAGGAAAGAGCCACCAGTCCTCATCTTTTCTGTTAGACAAGGAACAATATATATATATATATGTAGTCTGAGTGTCATCACAGAAGGAAGGAACCTCCACTCATCCTTCTGGAAAATCTACTAATCTAGGAAAAATAATAGGGATCATAAAATAATAATTACAAAAATAAAAATAATTAAGTTAGCTGGTCTATTCAAGACCTGCTTCACCCACTGAAAATGGTCACCTGTTCCAAAGTCTATATCTAATCCTCTCTCTGATCACCTAGATCTCTTCTAAATGCACAAGGCTGAATTTGACCTGCTCTTTCCTCATTCAGTGCTGTGTGCAGACAGCAAGTCAAGTACTGTGTGTTAACAACCAGCTATTGCACAGCAAGGTCCAGCTGCCCAGCAATCCACATCCGGTGGGTTGTGTCCCACTTTCAGTATCCCACCTAGAATCATAGAATCATTAGGGATTGGAAGGGACCTCAAAAGGTCATCTAGTCCAATCCCCTGACACAGCAGGATCACCCAGACCAAGTCATAGAATCAGTCAGGGTTAGAAGGGACCACAGGATCATCCAGTTCCAACGCCCCTGCCATGGGCAGGGACACCCCACCATAGGCCAGGCTGGCCAGAGCCTCATCCAGCCTGGCCTTAAACACCTCCAGGGATGGGGCTTCCAACACCTTCCTGGGCAACCAATTCCAGGCTCTCACCACTCTCACGGTGAAGAACTTCCTCCTCACATCCACTCTCAATCTACACATCTCCAGCTTTACTCCATTCCCCTCAGTCCTGTCGCTGCCTGACATCCTAAAAAATCCCTCCCCACCCTTTTTGTAGGCCCCATTCAGATACTGGAAGGCCACAATAAGGTCACCTCGGAGCCTCCTCTTCTCCAGACTGAAAAGCCCCAGCTCTCTCAGTCTGGCCTCATAGGAGAGGTGCTCCAGCCCTCTGACCATCCTCGTGGCCCTCCTCTGCACACATTCCAGCATGTCCACATCCTTCTTGTAATAAGGGCTCCAGAACTGGATGCAGTGCTCCAGGTAGGGTCTCACCAGAGTGGAGTAGAGGGGGAGAATCACCTCCTGCGATCTGCTGGCCACACTTCTCATGCAGCCCAGTATCCAGTTTGCCTTCCAGGCCACAAGTGCACACTGCTGGCTCATGTTGAGCTTTTTGTCCACAAGCACCCCCAAGTCCCTCTCCTCAGGGCTACTCTGCAGCCAGTCACTGCCCAGCCTGTTTTTGTGCTTAGGATTGCCTTGACTCAGATGCAGGACCTTACACTTGGTGTTGTAGAACCCCATCAGATTGGTTTGTGTCCACCTCCCCAGCCTGTCCAGGTCCCTCTGGATGGCATCCCTGCCCTCCAGCGTGTCTGCTGCCCCACACAGCTTGGAAACTTGCTGAGGGTGCACTCAATGCCTCTGTCCATGTCACCGACAAAGATGTTGAACACAACTGGTCCCAGGACTGATCCCTGAGGGACTCCACTTGTCACTGGCCTCCA
>VXBP01008894.1:181634-267546 GCA_013400115.1 Rhinopomastus cyanomelas
GGGGACTTCACCAGACCACCGTGACTTTTGGAATATAATAGACAGGGGTCTAGCAACCTCATTTGCCAGTTCTGTCAGGACCCTTGAGTGTATCCTGTCTGGTCCCATGGACTTGAACACTTTCAGGTTCTTCAGGTGATCAAGAACCTGATCTGCACTTGTGATGGGCAGTTCTTCCTTGCAGTCCCTGCTGTTATTTTCCATGACTCCAGGAGTGTGGCTGGAGGCTTTTGCAGTGAAGACTGAGGTAAAGAAGTCATTGAGAACCTCAGCCTTTTCCATGTCACTTGTGACCACCTCACCTGTTTCCTTTCTGAGGGGGCCCACCCTTTCCCTAGTCTTCTTTTTACCTCCTGCCTCTGACAATCTCTTACTGGTCTCATTTCAGCCATCTAACTACCTTGTCCATGCACAACACATGTATGATAATCTTCATCAGAGCCACATGTTCACTGGAGATTCTTCATTTCTTTCATTTTCAAAGAATTGTTGGTGTGCTTGTCCTCTTGCACAAGCCCCCAGATGGCTCAGGTTGGCTTTGGTTGGTCTTCAAAAGGCTGTGCAGATCTGGCCCGTTATCTTCTGTTTATCAGTCACAGTCTCTACTCCCTCGTTACTGCAGTCGCAGTGCTACTGTAATTGGGCTCAGCATTCCCCAGACCTTCCTAGCAGTGTTTTAGTTTACAAATTGAAGAGTTCATTCATGCCAAAATGTCTTGCTTTATCAATTTCTGTCTTTTTTGTTTTTAACTTGCCCAGCGAACTAAAATATCAATTATTTTCAGAACTCTAATTTAGAGAAGAATTTAAGGGATATGTTTGTGTCGCTGTGCTATTAACTATTTAATCTACTTAACTAATGCTGTTGGATTCTCCATCCTTGTAAATCTTAAATCAGGTAGAACTATCATGTTTGTTCCCAGTTGTAGTGGAGTTTTCTTACTTAAAGCTAGGCTTCAGCAGTAGCATGACTATTATTCTCAGAGCACAAAATTACTACTGAAGAATCCTATTTGCTGCCTTTTTTAAGGGATCATGGGAAAAAGAGCAACGGGGACTTGATGAAAATAATATTTTTCTTTTTTTGACTCTTTTCCTCTTCTTTGCTGAAAATATGTTTTGACAGGGGAACTCAAAAGAGAAGCTGTGTTTTATTGTGTATATTAGGAGTGCTAAGCAGGCTTTGACCAAAGCCAGTGCTCCAGACACTGCCATCATGTCTGTAACAAATGATACTAATAACACATGCTTAAAACCCAGAGAGACTTGTCCCTTCATTTTAAACCAAATACTTCTTCAGTTTCCATCTTGAGGTTAGTCATCACTGAAGCCCTATCTTGGACAGCATGGGCAGCATGTTAAAGGAGGGGATGGTGCCCCTCTGCTCTCCTCTGGTGAGACCCCCACTTAAATGCTGGGTCCAGCTCTGGGCTTCTCAGCCCAGGAGAGACCAGGAGCTGTTGGAGCAGGACTAGAGGAGGCCACAGAAATGCTGCTCTGGGGATGGAACCCCTCTCTTGTGAGACCAGGCTGTGACAGCTGAGGGACTATAGTGCTGCCTTTCAGAACTTAAAGGGGGCTACAGGAAAGCTGGAGGTGGCTTGTAGTGATAGGACAAGGAGTAATGTTTTTAAAAAAGTAGAGATTTATATTAGAGATAAGGAAGATTTCTTTTTTACTTTGGGAATGCTGAGGCATTGAAACAGGTTGCCCAGAGCAGTTATGAATGCCCCATCCCTGAAAACATTCAAGGCCCAGTTGGATGACGCTTTGAACAACCTGGCCCAGTAGAAAGTATCCCTGCCCATCACTGGGGTGTTGGAACTAGATGATCTTTAAGATCCCTCCCAACCCAAACCGTTCAGTGATTCTAAGATTCGATGACACAAATGTCGTTGCAGGACTCGAGTCCATATTTTCCATTTCACAAAATCACAGAACATTAGGGATTGGAAGGGACCTCAAAAGATCATCTTGTCCAATCCCCCTGCCACAGCAGGATCACCTAGACCAAGCCACACAGGAACATATCCAGGTGGGTTTTAAACATCTCCAGTGAAGAAGACTCCACAACCCCTTCTGGGCAGCCCGTTTCAGTCCTTCAGTGTCATCACGGATTCAGCAGGAGCTGAGTTCTAGGTTGGTTAGAAAACTTTTAAAATTTCATTAAGAGAATTTCCCATGTCTCCTCTTCCCCTGTAATTTCTCTTGCCTCTGAAATACTCAAACTCACTCATCGCTTGAGGCGAGATACAGGAACAAATGGGCCACAGCCTAATTGAGTCTAATAAATCCTGTGTTCCTCAATAAAATATCATGCTTTTAGTCCCTGTTGTTTCTCTGAAACCACACTCTGCATTTGAGACCAGAGAGCATATTGGAAACCAAAAGTCCAAGAGGTTCGTGCATGTAACAGAAACGTCGTGTTTGCTGAAGTACAACTTGGCAATTTTCATTTACACGTCTCGATAATTGACCTTGTCTTTAGCATCAAGAGCAAAATTATTACAAGGAGTTCCAGCAAATCACAGAACACAAAACGACTTTGTTTTTGCTGTGATTCAGATTTCTTCTTTTGTTGTTCTTCCTGTCCTTGTGGTGGGCTATGTGAAGAAGATGAAATGATATTCTCTCCAGGGCTGTGTTTTTAATTATGTGCCTTCTTCCACAGCAGCTTCGTAACAGCAAGTTTCACAGTGTTTCACAAGCCTTTGATGAGTTTATCTTCATTGAACCTGCACGAGCCCAGGGTCCAGTGTCTACAGTCACCTGCCTCATTATCAGGACGACTTATGGTGAGACAATGGCATCATCACAACTCATGGTAATTGGTCTAGTGGGAAATTCACCCTACAAGGCTGCTGATGAGGAAACCAACTCAAACACTGTCTGCACTAAAATCCAGAAAGACTGAGTCAAAAATTGTAGTGAGACTGAATTATGACCATCTTCCATTTTTTCCCAAATCACTGCAAGGTCACTGTCTCTGTGCAGGTGAGTGTTCATCATATTTATGACTCACACTCCTCAGCACAGTAGCATGGCAAGATTTTGGTGGAAAGTAACAGTATTGTTGCCTCTGCCAAAGCAGACATTAGCAAAAGTGATGGAGAAAATCTGGCAGATCTACCTAGATCAGTCTAAGGAAGTATTACCTTGCACTGTTTCCAGCATCCCTACTCCCCAGCAGTGGAAGAGCATCCCAACCCACTGCAAGGCAAAGACAGGCAGCTCTATCTCAGACTCCCCTAGCCATGACAGACTGCCAACAGATGTCACAGAAGTTAACAAAACTTCTCACTAATAGCATGGATATCTAGCAGTTAATTTTCTTTTTTGAGAGAATCTGTGTTATACCTTTCCTTTGTGTTTTCTTCCAATGGGATGAAGCTCAAGAACAAATAACTTTCCTTGCTGCTAGAAACATACCACTGGTCTTTGGTGCTAATCATAACTCCTTTGGAAGATGGCAGTGGGGTGGAATTTTCTGCTACAATGGTTACAAAAGCAGGTTAAAACAATAAAAAGAAATGCCACCGAGTGTATAGGAATGGGGGAAAAATATAAAAGAAGACACTAATGAGGAAAGGAAGTGGACCAGTAAACAACTGCAGGCTGACTTTCTGTCTTAACTGTCTTCAGATGGAAAGACGGATGGCGAACGGCAGTAGACCACATTCTACCTTAGTGTTTATTCTTCTCAGCTAGATTTCCAAGCTGTAGTCATCCTTAAACATCCCACAGATGCCAGGTATTGTTACACACCTAAAGGACAGTCCAGGACATTTCTTTCAGCACAGCCAAGGGAGGGTTGCTGAAGCTGTCAGTGTGTCCCACCTGAAGCACTTCTGTCAGCAATAGCTGTGGATTGCATTCAGTGTAATCTGTACTAAAAAGCCTTGTGCTCCATCCTCAGGTGCCTCAAATTCTGTGAGTCCCACTAAAATGAAATCACGTTTTTATGCTTCAACAAAACAGAGTGAAATCCCTGAAATCCATGCTAATGTGAGCAGGTGAAGTGTGACTTAGGTCATAGGTGCAGACCTGGTATCCAGTGCAAAACCAGCACCCGTTCACTATGTCTTTTACTGGAGATTCAGCACTTAATCAGTGAGGCCAGGTTACCCCTGTATCCACCTCTTAGCAAAACCTCAGTGAGTTACTGATGGTGATGTCTTACACTACCTCAGGGACAATTGCATAAGCACACAGACCTACTGCAGGGCAGACCACCAGAGCAAATACACTGCTTAACCTGGTGCTCAGCACAGAGACATCCCCAAAGGTTCAGCAGAATCAGCTTGGGTTGGCAAATTCTATCAGCTCCAGCCACATCTTATCCAAAATCCAATTCTGCCAGGGATGCCTTGCAGAATGTAGTTTGCATTCGTTCTTCTCAAATTCTGCTGCCACCCTCTAGTAGCTTTTCCCCTTTCTTGTCACTGAGGGGAACTTCAGTGTTGGCTTTACACAGCGGTGCCAAGACCCTTAACTTTCTCAATGTCAGATTTCACAGAGAACAAGGGAAAAACATTTGCTCCCTTGCACCACCCTGCTTTTTAATTTCAGGCAGAGTTTAAATAGTAATAATGAGTTCTTTGGAAGCTGAGCTACCAAAAATAGTGTGTTTATACACTGACGAATGGAAAGATGAAGTTAATGAGCCTGGAGTGACGTTTTGATCCATCACACTAATAATGGCAGCATCATTCCTTACATTTATCAAACGTCTCCATTACTGTAACACCTCACAGCCATCAGCACGTTCAGCTCAACTGCCATAGGAAAAATAGCCTCCATTTTATCTGTTGACACTTAAGGGACAAGGAAGTTAAAGGACCTGTCAAGAGCCACCCAGGGCATTTATGTGGTAGCTGACAACTAAATCCAGGAATCCCAGTTCTCAGGTTGGCACTTTAAGCATGTGACAAACCCCCTGATCACAAAAAACACCACAGAAAATACCAAGTTACTGTGGTGTCGCTCTCTGTAAGACCTAACTTGAGTCCTAAGAAGACCACGCAGGGAATAATTGTCCTTGGGAGAGTTGCTCGTGCTTTAGTGTTCAAGAAGTGTTGAGGGACATGAAAAACACTCAAGGTATTGCTTGAATATTTTTGTAGAGCCTTTTTAAGGCTACAGGAGTTGATGGTGTTTGTTCAGGAGGCTTCAGCTCCAGGGCAAGACCTGGTTATTTAGGTTCTGTATGCTGTTATCAAATGCAAGTCTAAAGATCAGCTGTTGAAATAAATTCCCGAGTGAAGACCAAGGGCTTTCAGAGTTATCTTCTTGCTTTACAAGATGTATCCTACTACATTTGAGCAGGTGTTCAGGCATTGCATTGAGATTAAGAACCCTCCTCTTTGAAGGGAAACTTAGCCCCTTTCCAGGGTCTATCTGGCAGATGTTTCTGTCTACAGACGCTTTTAACTGCTTTGTAAAAGGCCATCATGGTATGACCAGGCCAGGGTCCTCGACTTGATGGGTGCTGACTGAAGCCATTATTTCCGTGGCTAGCCAGGGATGACTGCTACCTAGAACTAAGCTCTCTTTTATGCCATCTCATCTCCATCTTCTCAAAGATTCCCACTGAGTTTCCCAGAAAACCACAGACTGGGAAGATGTTGGCAGAGGACTTCATGGACCAGCTCTTTCCAGTGCAAGGAAAGAAAATACTTTCACATGCTGTATCAAGCAGCCTTAAAGCTCATCTGATGCCCAGATGGTTTCTTGCATTTGTAGGTTGGAGATTACTTATTTCTGCCCAGTTTGCAGTGGCAAATCTGTAAATTTTTAATAGCTCAGTCAGAGGTGCTTATCTAATGGTCACCTTAAAGCAAATCTTCAATGAAGCCTGAATCCATAAAGTTGGATCTACAGAAAGAAGCAAAGGCGCTCGCTGTCGTCAAGGCAGATAAATTGTACATCTCTTCTCCTCCACATTTCCAAGATGGTCAGAAAGGGGTAGGTGTAAGCTCTGACTTACCTCGCCTCCACTAACTGATAATTCTCTGGAACAGAATCAAAATAATTGCCCATAGTTACCTCTTTTTGTTGAAATGTCAGTGATATCCTGTCGGGGTCATCAATTATCTGTTGGTTAAGACATTGACTGGCACATGAGCAGTTGCGCAGCTTGGCCACCTCAATCATCCCACAGCACTTCTCAGCTGCTGCTCTCTGTGCCCTCATCTTCCCAAGCCTTTTCCACTGGCAGCTGTCTCTGAAGATGACAGAGCTTCTTCATCTTGCTGTGGAGAAGACTGAATATGAGATGGGTACTTGGAAACTTTAGAAAAAACATGTTTTCAAAGAAAAGGAGAGCAGAGCAGATTTATGTTGATGTGGTTTTTAAAAATTACCAGTTTTTCTGTGACTCAGCTGCTTGAACTCCACTCGTGAGAGCTAAAATGTTTGTTTATTCTCAATAATGCTTTGTCCCTCTAAAATACACTTTAATATTGCTCAGATATCACTTGAAGAAAAAACTTGTGGCTCTTCTCCATCCTGACAGGGTAAACTCGCAGGACCGAAGCCTGAGAGATCTATTTCCTCTTCAGCAAAATTTGGAATACTAAATGATAACGAGTTGTATTTGCAGCTTGTCTTTCAGCCTCTTGATTACAAAATAAGGGCAAGCACTTAGCCTCTGCCACACGTGTTTAGAATCCAGCTGATCACGAGTGATTTCTTCAGTAGGTCTTCCCCTGAAGCATTAGTACAAAACCTGGTCAGACACTTAGAGTAGAAATGAGAGAGGTCTGTGCAAGAAGATCATTAGCTTCACTCCACACCAAATAATTTGATGTACGAGTGTACGGGTGGGGAGGAAGAAGGAAAGCAGGTGGCTGAGGCCCAAGAGACTTTGCACTTTGCACATCATTTTTTCACTCTGGGGAGTTTTGCTGGAGGCACCTTGCATAGTGGAGTGTTGCTAAAAAGGATGTATCTCCCCTTCCCTAGCAGCATCCACAATCCTCTAAAAGAGGTAAATGTCCCTGAAAGAAGTTTCTCCTTCTTCACAGTGGAACATAAATCTAACTTGGCGAGGCATTTGGCCATCCATGGAGATGATGGTCACTGAAAGATCTTCACTGGACTGTTCAGAAAAAGAGATTTCCTAATTCAAGTATCTCAAATAACTTTTTCCTGGTGTAACAGACATGCTTCTCTGCATCACGTCTTCCAAACTCTGCTACCTCAAGCAACACACAGACGTGGATGACAGACCACTCTGCACTGTGTTACTCCAAGACTCCTAGCAAAGTTAATGTGTTTAATAATTACAGCTACAACGGTTTAATCTTAGATACATAGACATGAACTCCCTGTCAGTGTCCTGTATGCTCCCAGTACAGAACACTGGTGCACTGACACCACTGCAGGGAACCCTCAGTTTTCATCTGAACACTTCAAGGTTGGAGAATTCAGAACCTCTCAAACACACGCCCGCAGAGCTCTGTGCATCCAAGTCCTACCAGCAGAAGTCTGTGCTGATTGAGGAATCTTGTATGGAAAAATGGGCTAAGCTTGTCTGAATTTGTCCAAGAACAAAAGCCAACAGCCTAAAATTGTTGACCCAGGGACCAAGCAGAGTCAGCCAACTGCATCTAAATATCAGCTCAATAGCTGCCCTTGTCCAGATAAAGGATTATTTGGAAGGCCACCAGTGTTTGCTGATTGCCTGGTTATTTGGCACCTAAGCTTCTAAATCTGCATTACAAGATCTTCCTGATTAGCTGGGCAGAGGTGTATGTTTGCTGAGCAAGGGCTGATTTCCTTGTAGACCTAAGTAGAAATTGCTGGCATGTCCCCATCTCAATGGGATTCCCAAAGCTCCTGGGGGATCCAAGTGGCTCATGCAGCAGAAAGGCGCTGGATCGCATCCCAGAGGTGCTTGGCAGAACAAGCACTGAAATGTCCTTAGCCTGACATAAAGCAGTATCCTAAATGGAATTAGGACACATACTCACTGACAGAAAGAACTGTAACTAGTCTGAGGCACCTGATCGTGCATGGGAAACCCCAGCTAAGAGGCCCTCAGGGACAACTGCACCTCCTCACAGAGTTTGTGTTGAAAGGAGATGAAGTATGAGATGCACCACTCCTGAAATTTTGCAGTAGTAGACCAAAACCAGCACATTGCATAGTGTGTGAGGCTCTGGTCCAAAGGTGACTTGGTTCACAATGATGGGCTGTGTTAGGGTTGCATTTTGGGTATGGGTTCATCTGTCTGTGTCACTCTGCCCTCATGGTAGGTCGGACACGCTGAGGCTTCCCAAAGCCAGCCTGAGTAATGTCAGCCTTCGTGTTGTTGTGTGCTGACGTGTATCGGATGTGTATACGAACGTGATCCAGGAACACATCCACCCAGAATTAACAGTCACTACTGAGTCCAGTTCTGCTGTCGGCATCTGTAAACAAGACTCTGAGAAAACCCCAGAGAGTGTATGTAAAGAGCTGCAAAAAGTATTTCAGGGCTGGGGAATTGTTGTGCCGTGGGGAAAAAAAAGGTCAAATAACTCGGCCTGTTTAGGTTAGCAAAAACCACCTGAAAATGCTGGGTAACACCAGGTTATTCACTCCAGCAGAGAAGAGCAGGATCAGAGCGGATTGCTTGACGATTCATTCAGGTTCCAATCAGAAACAGTGAGGAAATCACTGACAGATCAGACAGTGAAGTGCTAAAGGTGAATCTTTGAATGGATTTACCTCAAAGGGTGTCCTTCTGCCCCTCTACTCTGCCATGGCGTGACACACCTGGAGTACTGTGTCCAGTTTTGAGACAGGGAACTGCTAGAGAGAGCCCACTTGAGGGCTATGGGGATGTCTAAGGGACTTGAACATCTCTCCTATGAGGAAAGGTTGAGAGAACTGGGGCTGTTTAGTCTGGAGAGGAGAAGGCTGAGAGGGGATCCTATTAATGACTTTAAATATCTGAAGGGTGGGTGTCAAGAGGGAGGGGCCAGTCTCTTTTCAGTGGTGCCCTGTGATATGGTGAGGGGGAACCGGTGCAAGTTGGAATACATGAGGCCCCACCAAAACTCGAGAACAACTTCTTTACTGTGAGGGTGACAGAGCACTGTCACAGACTGCCCAGAGAGTTTGTGGAGTCTTCTGCTCCGGACAGTGCCAAACCCACCTGGATGTGTTCTTGAGTGACCTGTTCTTGGCAGTTCTCCTTTTGTTGCAGAGATTGGGCTAGATGGTTTCCAGAAGTCCCTTCCAGCCTCTTCCATTCTGTGTTTCTGTGATTCTATGAATCCATTTGCAAAACAAGGCAAAGGGTTACACACAAACAGCATCTTTTACAGAGTGCTGCCTGCTTGGCCTTGGGTTTAATCCAACACCAGATGCAACAGTTGGGAGAGAACTGAACAACAGCTTTTGTCTTCAGAACATTTACAGTCCAGTCATAGGACGAGGAGGAACCCACTGGATAACCACGATAAGTGGGCACTGCGATGCATCTCGGCAATCCTAGTGTGTTTTCATGGTTAAGCCGTGGCACTTATCCATTACACACTCACTAATTACTGTGTCCCTTTCCAATTCCCCTGCCTCTAACAGAACAGAGTAAAATTGGAACAGATACAGGAAAAGGTGATGGGGATCATCACAGAAGTGGAACACTCTCCTTGCAGTGAATGGCTAAATAAATTAGGCTTCTTCATCCCAGAAAATGAGCCTGTTGGGAACTGACAGAGGTCTGCACAGTCTGCAGTGGTCTTGTAAAGGGAGCAACTGTTTATTTAGCACCTTCCTTTTCAAACAAAACACAACAGACCAAACCAAAATAAAGCCAAATAAGAGGTTTTGAGAGTTCTGAGAAGGAAATTGCTGGTGGCAGGCAAAAAAAGCAAAAGAAAATATTTCACACAGCAAAAACTTCAGCTCCAGGGTTTCACCACATAGAACATGATAGTAGCTAAACATTTGTACATCTTCAATAAACTGATTATGCAATCTAATAGAAAACAAGACAATTAACTGATGACTGCTAAATACAGGAGCATTGCCTCCAGCCCCACAGATCTCTATAGAGTAGAGCAGAGCCTCTCTCTGTCTCCTTACATTTTCCCCTTTGCGTCTGCTGTTGAACATTGTGTTCTGTATGTCCACACCACACTCCTCAGGCACGGTGAGGTTACACCACATGTACTTCATGGCTAATGCCAGCAGTGGTTTTGCTTGAAGTCACTGTGGGGCTTCAGACAGCAGCTTAGAGGGGCTTCTGGTTTTATCCAATAAAAGTTTTCTATGTTCCAAGTCACTGCCAAAAGAAATTAATTCAGAGATGGCTGAGTGCATGAAACCTACACATTCAGCTGCTTCTTACCTGAGACCACGGTGCCATTTTGTGTTATTGTGAACACAGGCCGTTGCAGGCGACCACAAAAGCAGAACAACTGAGGTCTGCTAATGGAATTCATTGGAGAAGCAGTTGTAAAAGATGCATGGCCTCTGTGGTGACACCACAGCCCTACCTAGCAATTCGTGGGAGACGAAACACAGCATCACAGAACTATTTCGGCTGGAAAAGACCTTTAAGAGACTTGAGCCCAGCCACTAACCAGCCCAAGGTCACTGCTAAACCATGGCCCTAAGCTCCAGATGCCCATGACTTTGAGACATGTCCAGGGATGGTGATTTAACCCCTCACTGAGCAGTCAATTTCAAGGCCTCATAACCCTTTCCTTTAAGAAGTTTTTCCTCATGTCCAACCTAAACTTCTCCTGGTGCAACTTGAGGCCATTTCTTCTTGTCTTATGACTTGTTACTTGGGAGAAGACAGCAACCACCACCTCTCTACAACTTCCTTTCAGGTAGTCTCAGACAGCAATAAGGTCTCCGCTCAGCCTCTTCCTCTTCAGACCAAATTAATTAGCCCCAGGTCCCTCAAACACTCCTCACAAGGTTTGTTCTCCAGACCCTTCCCCAGCCTCGGTGCCCTCCTTTGCACCCACTCCATCATCTCAATGTCTTTCTTGTACTGAGGTACAGAAAAGGGAGAGAGAATCTTCCCAGGAAAAGGTATGTGTGTTGCTTTATGCCAAAACAATAAGGCATCATAAAAAGTGTTTATCTCCCCATCTATCTGGAAAAAACCTGTTAAAAATACTCCATAAGTAAATGAAAGTCATAAAAAAGTGAAAGGGAGGATAAAAAGTAAGTATTCATTTACAAAATACAGGCATATTCCCACAAACAGAAGTGATTAGATGTATAAAACCTTCTCAATAAAAAGCTTAAAAATCACCAGGCACCATCCTCCTCTAATTATAATCACATCCTTTTGTCTTGTCAAACAACAATTATGATCTATCTACTAAGCTCTCAGACTGTAGGCTGCCTCGCATCAATAAAGGGAGGCGGGCTGCACACTGGCTGATATTTGAAAACGAGCATTTCAATAAGGGCTCTTATTATTTTTTAAACCAAAAGTGAGTATTGCAGAGTTGTAATTATTTAGAGGGGGTTTTTTTTAATTAAACTGAACCACAAGAAATTGCTGTATTTACCAGGGTGCCCTCTGAAGACCTGCAAGATGTACTACTGCCCTCAAATAATCTTAAATCACCACTCTGTCTTCCCCGCTAATGCATTTCACTTCCCATTATCAATGACTTATTAAAGAGGGGTTTTTGTGCCATCTGCATTCTCCCAGAGTGTTTTATAGATGGTTTATTAAACAGTTATGTAAGCCATCAATGCCAGGTTACAGTTATGCAGCATTTTCTTTGCTCTAATCATTAGTAGGAAGATATTCATACTGTAGAAGTGGAACTCCTGGTCTGAATGAATGAATCAGTTAAAGATCCTCGGATGCTACATAGCCAGTGTTGGCTGCAACCCCTCCATAAAATATTGTTTAGGTAACTCTGAGCTACAACCATGAGCTAATGCAGAGTGATGCTTCTCCACCCTTAATACCTGGCTGGGATGGATGTGGGATGTGCTAAATGATACAGCAGACCTGTATCATGAGAGGAGGAGTGCATGACACATTCACACCTCTGCTGGTGTCTGGACAAGGTGTTTTCAGAGTGTTTTCCTAGTCCTTGGAGGCATAAAACACCTGCTGGAAATGCCTTGGTGCATAATTCTGTAGGATGAATCCATCCTGCTTCTTGATCTAGACAGTAATAGCAGAAGATTAAAGCAGACAGAGATTTATCTATATTAAGTCTGTAAACTGACTTCTGGAGGGGAAGTCAGAGTCAGGCTCTTGTTCCTGAGGACATCTGAGATGTTGACAGGTCTAGGTCTCTGGTGGTTCTTATTCAGTAATGTTGGGATTCTTCTGAGGGACTGTTTTAGCAGAAAAAATGCACATTTGTCAGACTTCCAACTTTTTACAAGACTTTGCTGACCCACTAAGTGTTGTCTGCTGCAGCTCCTGACTCCAGGCACCCACTGAGCAGAGTGGTTACAACCGCACTGCATCTCTACAGTTCCTGTGCCCAAGTTATTAATGAGTTGGTGATGGTCACGCAAGAGTGTTTTCCTCTCTGCAAACTATCTGTGTGACACCAGCCATTATTTCTCTTCCACATGGAGAAGGCCATGAAGTATTGCCCCTGAGGTCAACTGTAAACTACCTCATCTGTGAAGAGCAAGAAGTTTTTTTCTGCAACTTGCCTGTTATCACTTGGTTTATAGCTCGAAGCCTGTAGAGTCCTTTCTTTTCTAATCAGTGAGTTTTAATTAACCTTGGTTGCTTCCAAGACTGTATTAGAGGATCCTGAAGGCTCTCTGCACCCTGCTGAAACACATATTTAAATTCCTAGGAAGAGAACTCTGTTGTGCGTTCAGCGATGCAGCTAAATGACTCTGTTCATCAGAGCACATCTAGGCACAAATATAAAATGCCTGGGGTTCCTGCTGGGATCCCTCTACCCTGCTCCCTGTCCAACTGCCCAGCAGCACGTTTCTGCTGATTCTTGAAAATCAAGTTTCCTTTCAAGAGAGGAAGCCGTGGCAAGAACACTTTTTCTAGCCATGAGACCTGCAGGGACAGAGATGTTTTGTACTCTTTGAACACAGATTGCCCATAACCATTAACCATCAAATTAAGTGGCCCATGTGTTGGTGTCAGCAGAAAAAAAACCTCGCAGCTTCACACTCTCTGTTCCACAGCTTTAATGTTCTTCTTTCCTCAAGAGCCACAATGTTCCATCCTGTCACAAGGTGAAAAGGGAAAGAAAAGCTGTGAGTGTTCTGCCCACATTCTTGATTTGGTCTGCCAGGTGTGGAGCAGACAATGAGAGAGTAAAAGAAAAACAGAAGCCCACAGTACCTGGAGAGCTGACTCTGCATGCCCCAAAATCGTGTTGCGATACGTTTCTCTGCTGAGCTGCTGCTGCCCTCTGAAAAGTAGTTCGGGGGTGTTAGGATGGAAGGGATTACCCAGGTCAGATCTCCAGTTTACTGGTGCATCTGGTAGCATGTCACATGAGCCCAGTTTTCTAAACTAATCATGTTTTGCCTTTTGAGGATTCAGAATTTTGGTTCTGCTGGGAGACTGTTCCCACATTTATCCCCTCTAATAACAAGCAACATTCTTTTGTTTCCAGCTGCCCTTTAATTCTGGCCAGCTGAGACCTTTTTCTTCTGTAAACATTGATTTTTCCATTATGTAACTCTTCTCCCTCTATGTTCTCATGTTCTCATATGTGATAACTATAAGAGTATAAACATGATTATGTCACTTATTTTAGTGACATAATCAAGGTCAGCTCTCTTTTATTCTTCTTCATCTTCAAGCAACTCCAGGAATGGTTTAAGCTGAAAGATGTACTCACTTGAAAGGGTTGTTGGGTATGGGAACAGTCTGCCCAGGACAGTGGTGAAGTCATTATCACTGGAGGTATTTAAATGATGCATGGACCTGGTGCTCAGGGCCATGGTTTAGTGGTGACTTGGCAAGGCTGGGTATATGGTTGGACTTGATGATCTCAAATGTCTTTTGAAACTCAAAAAATTCTACAATTTTATGACCCTGTGATCATTTTTACATAAAATATTAATATCAAGGTATAGAACCCTTGAATTCCACTGACACAATGATTTATAGTCCCTTAGAATCTGGAGACAGGATGCAAAACATTAAAAGTACTGATGTGCTGTGAGGTTTTGCAAGAGGTCTGGTGACACTGGCTCAGTCTGTTTCATATTTAACGAGCAATGATCAGTGCCATCATCTTCACGGTGAGGTGCTCTCTTCTCCCTCCCTATCTGACACCCGCAGATTGACTATTTCCTCCACACTTTGTTGTTTTACATATGCACAGAAAAATACGGCTCCATCTGCAGCTTGTGAGGCTGTGAAAGGCAAACAATTCCCCTCAGATTGAAAGCAATAATAAGTTGTTCTCTATGCAAATTGGGCAAAGCAAATGCTGGGTAATTGGGTAAAAATGATACTCTGATGATCTCTGTTCCAAACTGTCATTTAAGAGAAAGAAATGTATTTGCATGTGAGGCAAACTGCCAGTCTACAGCTGGAGGAGTCCTAATATCTGGTCTATCATGTACAGATTCAGGTTTGATGCTACCACGCAGAGGTAGGACAACTGGTATGTTTGTGATCAAATTAAATTTGCTCCATTCTTGTAGGGGAATCAAGGAAAAATGGGACAACACAGCACCAAAGCAACCCTTGGGAACCAGAAATCTTTTGTGCTTATAGAAACCTTCAGCAGAAAAGCAATGACTGTCTTGAGTCAGACTAAATGCGAGTCTCATGATACTGCCTGTCTCTAATGACAGTCAGAGCAATTACTTAAGACGGTCGGGACTATCCCAAAATATTCCCTCTTAGAGGCCAATTTGGGGACTTTCTTTGCTGTTGAGGGACACAAGAGCAAAGCTCCACCCAGAGCGATCAAAGCCACCTGCTGAGGCTAAGTAACAAACCTGCTAAATGGTAGGGTTCATGGCTTCTGTATTTATTTTCTCAACGCATTCACATGTCTTTTTGGATTAGATCTTGGTTTCAGATTAGAAGCAATGAGACCTTACATCTGCCCTTAATGGACCCTGAGAATAATACAATCCACTTTCCGGTCCCCTGGCTGCTGTATGGTCACAGAATCACAGAATGTTAGAGGCTGGAAGGGACCTTGAAAGATCATCTAAGTCCAAGTGCCCCTGCTGGAGCAGGGTAAGCCTACAGTACTGTCTCAAGATGTCCTACATGGGGCTTGAACTCATGACCCCATGCTCTACCAACTGAGCCAACCAGATCCAGCCATCACAAACAGGGATGCAAAAGGCTCTTTGCAGAGCTCTTTAGAAAGGCTGGGGTGTTGTTACTTCAAACACAATGAAAAATCCTCAGATGGAGCCCTAAGAGAGTGGTCTTCCACAGAAATTGTTGCTATCTTCTCACCTGAAAGAAGGTTGAAGAAAGAAGTGGTACAGCTTCTTCCCGTGGTGGCATGTGATAGGACTGGAGGAAATGGTTGCAAGCTGTACTACAGAAGGTTTAGGCTGAATACATGAGGAATTTGTTTGCTGAAGGATCACTGGGCATTGAAACAGGCTGCCTATGGCCGTGGTACCTCTTTAGGGAGGTATTTAAATTATGAGTGGAACTGGTCCTCGGGAGCATGATTTAGTGGTGACCTGACAATGTTGGTCAAAGGTTGGACTTGATGATGTTATCATCCAAAGACAACATCATCAGATTCTGTGACCTGAGGAACCACCAGTTGAGCAAAGGAGTTTACAAATTCAGTCTGCCACAGGACCCACTCCTCATTGCAATTTAAACCTTCTCAGTTTCTTCTGCAAAGCCTTGTGACAAATAAACCTCAGATGAGAACAAAGTCTACTCAGGAAAGTATAACCTGAGGATCTTGAGGGAGATGATGCTACAGGCACAGTAGGAGGTTCATCATACCATGGGTAAGCAGACTGTCCCCAATCTTAATTGGATCTAGACTGGCTAACCCCCTGACATGCCCTTTGACACTGTGGTGCAATACCCTGGGAACTGAACGTGCTGCTTTGTTATCAGCAGGCAGCTGTTCAGCTGCGACTCACAAATCCTCATCAGATGAGGAGTAACAGCACCAACTACTTTGGTCAGTTCTGCTATCAAACGCTGGCTTGTGGCCAGGGACTGGGCAAACTGCAGTCACAGAAGCCTGATGCTGCTGGTGTGGTGTCATACAAAGGGTTTGTTTTTCAAAGGAAGACAACTCTTACTAGGGCATTCAGTGACAGGACGAGGGAGAACGGTGTCACACTGAAAGTGGGGAGGTTTAGGTTAGATGTTAGGAAGAAATCCCTCACTATGAGGGTACTGAGGCACTGGATCATGTCACCCAGAGACACTGTGGATGCTCTCTCCCTGGAAGTGTTCAAGGGCAGGTTGGATGGGACTTTGAGCAATCTGGTCTGTTAACAGGTGTCCTTCCTCATGGCAGAGGGTTGGAACTGGATGATCTCTAAGGTTGCTTCCAGCCTAAGCCACTCCATGATTCTAGTATTCAACCGTGTTGTTATTAGTTGTCTAGAGATGGTTTGAGCAGAGCAAAAGCTTTCAGATAGTTCATCAGTTCTTTCCCTGTCAGACACCCAGTTTCAAGTATTAAAACTCTCATTTATCTTATCCAAACACACAAACTACCTTGGGTTTACATGGCACAAGCAGGGCTGTGTTATCCAGGGAAAATTCACTGGTAGAGCAGTGCAAAGGCAATAGGTTTCTGCTTGTCCTAGGACTGAAAAGTCCAGGGCGTTTCAAATCAAGAGCCAGGAGTTACGCTTTTTGTGGTGGTCTCAGAATCATAGCATGGTTTGTGTTGGAAGGGACTTTAAAGAAACCATCTAGTCCAACTCCCTGCGCTAAGCAAGGACGTATTTAACCAGATCAGGGTACTCAGAGCCTCATGCAGCCTGACCTTAAATGTCCCAAGGGGTGATGATCACAGCGAACAGGTCATGAAGATGCATCTTACAGAAGCATGAAAGTGACAACAGATACAGCCTTACCTAGAAGACTCCCACTTTCTCTCATCTGCTCAGATGCAGCTTTTTAAATTCACATTCTTTCCAAACCTGCTTGTCAGGACACCCTTCTCAACATTTCCTCCCATCACTGACCTCTCGTAGGAACTCAAGCACAAGGGTGGACCTTACAGCGTGTAAAGATGGAAGTTAGGTTTAAGCCTAGGGATTGGTCCCTGAAGTTCAGCCAAGCACTGGGGGTTTTGCATAATCATGTGCAGTAAAAAGATAAAGGCAGAATGGAATAAACAAACAAGGGACAGGCAGGTAAATAAAATGAAGTATGCAGGTGCATGTGTGTGTGTGAGTGCACACAAAGATTCGAGAAATAACAAGCACTGGCAAAAATAAATATTTAAGCAAAAGAAAATAAAATATGCAAGAAGCAGTGTGGCAGTTCTGCAGCTTTCTCTGGAGACTCTGATAATGTTCTCTTCCTTAGGCTTAGTTTAGTGATTTACTCACAGGAATTTGGACTTCAAGAGACTGAGGTTCCTGTTCGAAACAGCAGCAGGATCTTTACAAAGAAGATGAATATGAAAACTTTGTTGGAGTCTGCTGCACAATCCAGACCTGTCTGCCATTTGAATCATAATAATTTAAAAATGTCTATGAGATCCAGGAATTTGGATCCTGAAACTGGAGGTTTTGGCTATGCTGAGTGTGATCCCTTTCAGGACTCAACATCTTGTTTGTGTAACATCCACCTTAGGACTGAAAAATCTTCTCCACCAGGTGATAAAACTGTTACTGCTGATATTTCTCAGTTGGTCATTGTTGATTTAGCCTCATCTACAACCTGACCTCAAAGTATGTGGTCATGGTTTGCAGCAAGCATGGAGCAGCTTTCAAATTCAGGCCTCACCATGAGCAAACAGTGTGGCATTTCTCACTCTCAGTGGCAAAAGTGCAAACATATGATAGAGACAGCCCTGTTCCCCACGGGAAGCTGTTGACTACTGCAGGCTTGGAAACTGAATGTACATTCTCAAAGGTCTGAACGATTCCCCTGATACAGAAGCCTAAAATGATCATCACCTGAGACAAAGCCACCCTAAGTGAATCATGGAGGTGGTGGACTATCTCCTTTGGCTGCAGCCTGGTGCCTTCTGGAAAGCCTGATGGAAATATTTGTGGAGAAATGTGGCCTCAGAGAAACACTTGTTTTGCAGACAATCAGACGCAAGGAAAAGCGTCAGCATAAAGCCATTTGTTATCTCTGGTAAAAAGGAGAAATAAGTCACACCAGTGACACATAATCAGACAAGAGGCCAAAGAGTAGCACAAGAATGTTGTCCCTTTTCATGCTGAGAAAACAGGCTGAACCCAACCTCTTGGTATGTTTAAATCACAGTGTTTCCACGCAGAGTTGGGGATTAACTGTTCCCTTCAGTGCAGCAATCACGTAATCCCTCCACTGCCTCATATTAAGGACCTTTTCTCTTCTACAGCCAAGGGTCAAAAGTCGAGTGAAATTAACTTTTCAGAATATTGTTCTTTTATTTATGGAAGAAGCTATGGTACTTAAGCTCCAGATGTAACTGCTGGAGCACATAGCTGCAGCCACATCTTAAAGGGCTGTTTTTCTTTGTTGCCCTGTGTGTCAGGGTGGAGAGGAAATGAAGGGAAGGTGAACAGAAGCCCTGTCCTGGATATTGCAGTACTGTGATAGTCATGAATCAGATCTGTTCTTGAAGCTGGATCTATAATTTGCATTATAAACATTGTGCCAGGGGAGGTTCAGACTGGATCTTAGGAAAAGCTTCTTCCTAGAAAGAGTGGAAAGACACCGGAAAAGGGTGCTCAGGGAGGGTATGGAGGCACCATCCCTGGAAGGTTACAAAAATGGGTAGACATGGTGTTTCAGGAGAGGCTTTCATGGTTTGGGTTTGTAGGGTGGAGGGTTGGACTTGAAGACCTTGAAGGTCTTTTCCAACCCTGATGACTCTATGATTCTGTGATTCTATAGACACAAAAAGGTGGCACTCTTTAGATTAGGAACTGCTGAACATATTGACCCCATCGCAGCAGCCCAAATACTGCACAACTGAGAAGGTTCAGGAACAGAGGCTTCAGGATAACAAATATTCCCCTGGTTCCAAAAGTTTTCTTCAACGTCTTTATTTAAGGATGTCTGCAGAGGTGAGCAATTAAAGGTGCCACAGTGGCCTGTTCTGGTACATCAGTGACCAAAATCTGCACTGCCTATGTACGTGGAGAAGCATGCCTCTAGAAACAAGTTCTCCACAAGGCACTTTTATCTTCTAAATCATAAAATCATAGAATCATTTAGGTTGGAAAAGACCTTTAAGGTCATCAAGTCCAAGAAGTGTCCCAAGCCCACCATAAACCAGACTATAAGTAAAAGAAACCTTTAAGGAAAATGAAAACTCAAGTCACAATGGTGCTGCTTCTCTTCTAATTGCATCACAGTGGTGTTGCTAATCTACTTGGTCTTATCTTCCAACACATTCTGTTCTTCTGGGACAGGAGAAATGCTGTGGGAAGGCTGAAGAATTCTTCTGTTTCCAGTAACTTTGGTGACAAAGAATGAAATACTTGGGATGCAAACTGGCACCCCAAATTGCAAGATCAATCTATGGTCTTGTCTCTAACCTGTCAATTTCTTTGGGTAAACTTTGAGATATTGTGGGCAAAACAGGGACCATTTCTTGAAGACATTAAAGGACAACATTCATTACATCTGTCTGAGGGGAAAATTAACAGCTGTAAAGTGTTCCAATCCCTAATGCTCTGTGACTCTGTGTCTCCTTGTACAGTGAGGCTTTGCTGCAGTTTGAAAACTACCAGAGTTTTCAGATGTACAGATTTGTGCTTTCCTGAAGAAAAAAAGTTACCTTGCTTTAAGAGGACCCCCTCCCAGCCACCTGTCCTGGGAGAGGTGACACTATGGAATTGTCCTAGGTACCTGCCCTTGAGGGATGTACTAGGTGAGAAGATAAAAGGGCTAGTGACCAATAGCCCTGCCTCTTTGGACTGGGGCCGTTGTACCCCAGCACGGAGTGTTTCGGCTCTGGCAACCCCACCCCACTTCCCAGGGTGGTGGGTGGGGGGAGACTTGTCACAGCAGCTTGCCTGGGCTTGCTGTGGCTCCCTCCCCCAATTCTCCTGTCAGAGACAGGATGGAGTGGGCTTGGCAGGTCCGCTCTGCTCCCGCACCTGATGGGGTGGAGGACGGCAGTGCTGCTCCACTGCAGGGAGAGATGAGGCAGCTCCGCAAGGACTGGAGAAGCAAGAACTTAGTGCCATCACCCCACCAGCTGATCAGCAACTCGTGGTGAGCTGAAGGGATTCCTCATTTTGCCCTGGAGCTGAGACAGGAAGAGAAGAAAGGGTCATGGAACCCTCTCGGCTACATTTGCAGACTGTGGTGGGGGTGGCCCTGCTGACATGGCCATGCAGTTCGTCTCCATCTTGGGCTCCACACATGTCCAGGGCCATGGCAGCATCTTAGAGAGACTGTTTTGTCATTTCTGCTGCTGAGGAAAACTGGGGATGCTCAACTATTGGGGAGAATTCCTTCGTGCTTAGCTGAAGAAGGCAGAAGGATTTGAGAATCCTTAAACCTTGGCCATGACAGACAGAGCCTGGGTTCTTTGTTGGAAAGCATGTCTGCTGCACTGAGGGATGCAGTTCAGGTGCTGAGGAATCAGGCCTGCCCGATGAACGTTGAGCTGGAGAAGCTACCCTGAAGAATTGAAGAATTCACCAGCCTGGACAGCAAGGGTGCTGCTGTTTGCAGTCAGGGGTGACACATGAATAACAGAGAGGGTGCTGGCACTCATCTCTACTTGACTGACATGTTCTTTCTCCAGGTCTCTAATGTGAAAATCCACAAGGACCGTTATAACAGTGATCTCCCACTGTATTTTTGTCAGAATATGTGACGGCATTTGTGACACAGTTCCTAGTTTGTGTGCCCTGACTTGCTTAACCTTTTCTTCTTCTCTGCATGCAGTTATAGAGTTAATAAACCTTTTTCCATTGTCCCTAAGCTACCCATTGTCTGGCAGATTCTATCCGAGATCTCACTGAGACCTGACTGTTTTCTTTTCCTTTATCTTAAATCCTGGTCTTGAACCCACCACAGGCTTTTTGACAATGGACAAAATTATCTGCAGATGCAAAGTATCTTCTGTTTGGCCAGATATGGACAGATTGACTTTTGTTATGAACATCAACTTGTTGAACAAGGCTGTGAAATAGGTATCTGTGAGCTCTGAACTGTGAGATCTATAGCAGCTGCGTCTGAAGAATCACAAAGCTGCTGTGTAACTGTAGGGATAATGTGGATTATCCTTGCTTGTGCTATGGGATTTAATGCATTAAGAAGTCTGTCATGTCTTAAATTCCATGTAAAAGCTAAAAGTGCACCAAAGACTGTGAAGGAGTTGGTGGAGCAGCTGACAGTTCTGCTTTGTAGGGATAAACTGTCTCCATAAAGTACACATGTACTTGGTTTTAGTTCAAAGAGATATGCTGACAAGTGGAAGTATTTCTTTCTTGAAGATGGTCAGATTCTGTGCTTACCAGCTTGCCTTGGGGTTTTGTATCCGTGTGGAGTCACCAGCAGCAGAGGTACCAGGTCATAAATTCAAGGGTGAATGGGATGTCTGATCAAAAGCCCTACTTTGGGTATGTTGAAGGAGTTGTGCATGGTTTGTTGACTCACAAAAACATTTCCCAGTCTAATTTGAAGGAAACAACTCAACTGAAGGAGACCATCTCCTTGTGGCACCTTGTAAGTTAGCACAGACCAAATCCACAGAGATGATTTGCCCAGTAGGATACTTCCTGAACCAAAACTTATCAAACTGACCTCAGTTTTGATCTCTTAATAAAATTGTCCTCTCCACTTTCATGGCTTGTAGCATGTTTTGGAGGTTTTTTCCAAAGGATGTGTCACTGCTTGAAATGACATGTTTCCATTTAGCTCTACAAGGGTCATTAATTTAGAGGCCAATTCAGTTTTGAGGCAATCCCAGCTTTTAACAGCTGCTCATTCAAATGTTAAAGTTAAAAAGGCAGCTGAAATCTTTCTCTTCTCCCCTTATTTCATAAGCTAGCAGAATAACAGAGGGGCATAGGAACAGAAATCCATAAAGACTTGGAATTAGAGCCAAGAATTGTCTCGTCAAAAGCCATTGCATTTAATTCACCAGATCCCAGAGGATTATTCCAACTGTTTCTTGCATGACCCAGCTTCTTTGTGTGCAAATGACTCAGCCCAAGAGGACATTTTAGCTGGCATTTTTTGTTTATATTTTTATATCCCTTTAGAGATTCTTTCTCTTTACAATATGCCCACATGTCTTTCTTTGCATTTCTGTCCCAGCTTTCTCACTCTGCTGTATCATTGTGACTGAGAGAGTCAGAGCTGAGGAATATGCCCAAGACCAGAGTTTTAAGTACTTCAGGAGGACAAAAATCTAATGCAATGGCTCATCTGATGAAATTTTTGCTGTAACTTGATGCACTAAAACCTGCTCAGAGTTTGTCAGTGAAGCAGCTGGTATTTTCACATAGAATTTCTTCCCAAGGGGCTGTGTAGTAAAGATGATTTAGCAGACAGCACTCTTCCCTTATTCAGCTGTAATGAAGAAGCATTTTGCTGGACATAGTGTTTTCACAGAAGCACAAGAGCCTGCTGCTCCTAGCAGGCAGCTACACATTTTGCCTCTTTTCTCACGCGTCTCACAATTCCATTTACTTTCCCAAAGGTACCAACAGCAGTGTTAATTTTATTATTTTTCCTTCCTTCTGTGTCCTGTTAAACTGCCTTCATCTCCACTCACCATCTTTTGGGTTTGCTTTAATTGTCTCTCCATCCCACTGCATGGGAAGAAAGGAGTGAGTGGCTGTGTGGTGCTTAGTTGCTGGATGGAGGTTAAACTACAAGAGTTGTTACTAACAATGACTCTTTCTGAGTGATAGCTTTTGCTCAAAGAGTGAGGCCGGAGCCCAGGGATGAACAATTCATGCTCTGAGTGCACTCACTTTGTGCACTTTTCTTTTTGCCAATGCACACACAGAGGTTACAGCACTGAGGATAACTCAGGTTTGGACATCTGGTGTTCTGTGAAACTTCAGACACGTTCAGCATCTTCCCCAAAGTAACAGTTAAATCCTGAAGGGAATCATAGAATCACAAAACAGTTTATGTTGGAAAAGACCTGTAAGATCATTGAGTCTAACCATTATCCAAACTGGCCCAAGGCCAGCATTAAACTCTGTCCCTGTGCTCCAGATCTACATGACTTTGAGACATGCCCAGGTATGGCAATTCAACCTCGCCCCCAGGAAATGTCTTCCAAGACCTGATGACTATTTCCAGGAAGAAGTTTTTCCTCATGTCCAACCTAAACTTCCTCTGGTGTAACTTCAGGCCATTTCCTCTTGTCCTGTCACTTGTTACATGCGAGAAGAGACCAACATCCCCCTCTCTGCAACATCTTTTCAGGTAGATGTAGGCAGCAATAAGGTCTCCCTTCAGTGTCCTTTTCTTCAGAGTAAACAGTCCCTGCTCACCAGGCTGCTCCTCAGAAGGTTTGTTTTCCAGACCCTTGCTGTCCTTCTTTGGACCTGCTCCAGCACCTCAATATCTTTCTTGCACTGAGGTGTCCAAAGCTGACAATACAGTATTGTGTTGGGCACTCCAGTACTGTACTGGGGAGACCTGAAGTGTGAGAGAGGCATCGTTTTGTCACTGAGATGCATTTTAGGTCTATGGGTGTGAACTACCAGTGAGCACAGCCAGTTACAGAAAGGAGGCAGCTGGGCAGGCAGCGTGTGCCTGTGTCTGCTAGACCACAGCACGAAGAATTGTTTGTGGCTTCATTGGTGCTTCCTTAAAAAGAACAGTTTTGATGCTGTTTGGAAGGAACCCAAAAAAGACTGTGAAATCCAAAGCAAATGTTTTAAGCCACTCAATACTTTTAACTGTGGAAACATTTCAATGAATTCAATGAAGCTTTTTTTTCCCTTTTGTAAAATGAAGAAAATTTAGAAATGAGAGTTTCAAATGCTAAATATCAATCTGCTTCTCATGGGGAAAAAATAGAAAAGTATTATCCTGCCTTTTCAGTTCCCTCCGCTGCGCCTCTCCACCGAATCTTCAAATGCTCTCTGGGCTCTTTGCTCATTCATAAACCCCAGGAAGTTGTCTCTGCTGTAAGAATCAAACTTGTCAAGGAAATGCAGGAGGAGCACTCGCACATTTGATAACCAAATACCTCAGAGTCTACTCTCATCTACCAAGGGGCTATTCTCATTTACCACTACTGCTAAGGGAATCCCAACTTCATGCAATCTGGGAGCTGTCCACCCTGGGACGGGAGCAGCATCCCTCTGCCATCAGCGCCGGCGACTGCAAAGCGCTGCTGCTGCTGCTGCTTGGAAACTGCATCCTTGAATGAAGAGGCTGATAGAAGTGCAATAAATAGCACTTTGAAGATGATAAGTGGCACATTAAACTGTGCTGCAGTTCCTTAGCTCCTCATGATAACAAGCATTCACCAATGAATATTACTTATAAAGATGCAGCACAACATGTTCCAGGAAATTATAGGCAGAAAAATCAATCAGCCTCCAATACGTGAATGCGGCAGCGCTCAGCCAAGCTCTAAACAACCCCAAACTTCTGGTTTTGTGCCTGAGACATCCTAGTGGAAGACAGAAAATCTTATCACTTGCTGGAATGGAAAGTGCAACTTTTTAAACACCTGTTTCTGAACCTTGTGAAGAAATGCCGGTGTCCATTTGTGGATGAAGGGATTCATTATTCCCTCTTCTACATCTGTGTGTGTGTTAAAGAAGAAGCAGTAGTTCAATGAGTTGTGGCTGGTGAATTGGGAGTATCCCCCCCCTACACTACAGTTTCTGGAGCCTGAACTTAATGCAAGATGGATAAAAGAAAACTCTCGAGCACTCCTGGACTCTGCTTGAATGGCTCCATACCCTCGGTGAGAAGTGATGATTTGCTGTTCCTTTTCAAAATGCCCCACACGAGAGGGACTCAGAGGGACACTTACCAAGTGGCATGGGTTATTGGGGAGGATGACTGAAGAATCTCATTGTGCTGGTTTTACTGACATTCCCTTTCTCCAGAAGGCAGCCTGCCACCTCAGCATTTCTCCTCTTCTTGAAGCATCTTATCTCCTCGGCCATGTGTCCGTACACCGTGTTAATGAGTGAGATATACAATGCATTTCACACAGAGCAAGCACGACCCTGCTTTACAAAGGATGAGGTGAAAAATCTGCCTTTGCCACGGGACGTGAATCCTAATGTAGCAGAAATTTCTGCAAATGCTATATAGCTGTAAATAATGGAAGAAGGATAAGAATAGACAAACCAAGGCAACACCTGAGATGCATCTTAATTGGCTCTCTTGTCTACAGACAAGTAGCAACACACGTCGCTTCTAGTGAGCTCAGCTGGACAGCTGTTTTAATGGTCTTATTGCAGTTTGTATGTTCACAGAATCACAGGATGTTACAGGTTGGGAGAGACCTCGAAAGATCATCTAAGTCCAACCCCCTTGCTGGAGCAGGGTAAGCCTACAGTGCTGTCTCATGTCCTACATGGGGCTCAGACCCATGACCCCAAGAAATCAGAGTCCCATGTTCTACCAACTGAGCCGGCCAGGTGGAACATACATGCCCCATCTGAGTTGCAGCGATGCAAGAGGAATGGTTTGTCCTGTCTCACTGGGATCTGTCTCAACATGGAAGTAAGGATCAGTTTGTCTCTAGTGAGGAACAGGTTGCATGAAGAGAGCTGTAACATCTACATCCTTGAAGGTTCTCAAGATCTGATGGGATTAAGAAGTGGGCAGCCTGGTATGACCTTGTACCTGAACCTGCTTTGAGCAGAAGGTTGGGCTAGAGATGCCCTTGTTCCCTTCCAGCCTGAATTAACCTGTGATCTTACTATCATGTATAGAAATAAAGCCTTTTTTTCATGGCACATTTTCCCTGAGGAAAAATGTATTGGAGATCAAATAGAATCATAGAATATTTTTGGTTGAAACAAACCTCTAAGATCATCAAATCCAGATCCATGAGCTCCGGAACTCCATGACTTTTAAACACATCCAGGGATGGTGACTCAACACCCTTCCTGGACAGCCTGTTCCAAGACCTGGTGACCCTTTCCATGAAGAAGTTTTTCTTCATGTCCAGCCTAAACTTCTCTTGATGCAACTTCAGGCCATTTCCTCTTGTTACTTGTAAGAAAAGACCACACCCCACCTCTCTACAACTACCTTTCAGGGAGTTATCAAGCACCACACCTAAGACAAGTTTTCAGGACTCCAGGTGCTGTTTTTTCACAGTGTGTAGCCCTTGTTAGGATTTACTGTAATAGTGATGGAAACAAATGACAGGCATTAAAAGCTGAAATGTGCCTGCTTGCTGTGATTCAGTCGAGTGATCCAGTAACAAAGTGCTGTCTGGATACTCAGTTAACAACCAGGACTTAGTTTTTCTGAGAATGGTCCTTAGCAGCAGATAGGCCAAGTTTTTCGTCAACATAGAATCACAGAATCACAGAATCGTTAGGGATTGGAAGGGACCTCGAAAGATCATCTAGTCCAATCCCCCTGCAACAGCAGGATCACCTAGACCAAGTCACACAGGAACACATCCAGGCAGGTCTTGAACACCTCCAGTGAAGGAGACTCCACAACCACCCTGGACAGCCTGTTCCAGTGCTCTGTCACCCTCACCGGGAAGAAGTTCCTTCTCATATTGATGTGGAACCTTCTGTGTTCCAGATTACAATCATTGCCCCTTGTCCTGTCACTAGATAATAACAGTGAAGAAATGAGATATATGGCTCTTCTTTCAAAGTCATGGTGACACAAAGTCCATAAATATGGAGCATGAATGTATGTGACCTGATACTGGTGTTTACTGGCTCCCAGTGGTAGCTTTTCTAGGAAGCAAAAACTTAGTGCAGAGTCAGAGTTCAGTGTCTGGATCAAAAAACCAGAAGCGGGTAGGTTTCAGCTGGATTTAATCAGAGAGTTAAATTGCTTCAGTCTAAGATTTCCTTTCATGTTTTCTTCACTTGTAATTCACTGTTCTGCTTCACTTTCGGGTTGTTTACTTCAGAGAGGCTTTTTCATCAAGATGCTAATATTTCTTTTAGAAAGAAGGAGTCAAAGCATCCTTTTCCCACAGCAGTTAGGTGTTTCCAAAATATTTCCATTCTGAATTGACATCACACTCTGCATAACTTTACTTGTTTATCAGCTGAAAGGAATCTCCTAATTCAGCTCGATGGAGGGAACAATTTTGGACTCTTCAGAGGTCCATTCTATATTGATTTTTATATTTAAATGTAAAGAATTAAAAATGTAAAGAAAAAAATTCTTATATCTATAAAGGCTGATCCACTGCAATGTCGTACATAAGATCAATTTGAGTCTTAGTTTAACAAGGTAGAAGATCTGATAAAAAAAGAAAAACCCATGTGGAGCTCCTGCCCAAGTACATGAACTCTCTTCCTGCTCTCATCAGTGAGGGAATCACCATCTTCTGTATGGAAGATGTTTTAAAAAGAAAAGAGAGACAATAAAAATCAGTTTATCCAGCTTATGAAAGCCACTGGAGCTTGCTGTGCTGTCCACTGCTCCCCCTCACTCTCTGTAAGATTTTAGTGCAAGGGGGTTTTGATGCACAGGCCCATTAGAATTTTTTGTAGGGTTTAGAGGAGTTTCTTTTACTGCTCTTTCTTGCCACATCACCTGCTGAGCTCTTTGCTAGTGAGCACTTGTTAAAGCAATCTTCTCCCCTGGGTAACCCCGCAATAAACTGCTGCAGAATGAGATGGTAAATCTTAATGCTTTCTGAAAGAAATGGTGCCCTCACAGGACAAGAGGAATTCAAATACAAAAAAGAAGGGAAAAAATAAATAAAAAGAAAAAAAAATCTGATTTAATTTTTACTAAGAACTGTAATTTCTTGAGGGGATGATGGGCAGCTGGGAAGAGGGAACTACAGGGAAGCCATAGGAACTTCAAACAACTATTGACTGGGACCAATGTGACCTGATGTTTAACCACCCTTTGCATTGGTATCTGCAGTGCACCTAAGCCTTCATTCATCCACAAGACTCAAGATAATTTCACATGGATCTGAACAAGATTTCAAAGTCTGGTTGAGAAAGAAATCGTGTCCTCACACACTGGAGCGGGATGTGGGGAATGAATAAACAACATCTTCCACTTGCCTGGTCTGACATCCACCTCCAGTGCTGAAAACACACGTTTTTATGCCTTGAAATAGCGATCAAGCTGTGAGGAAGGGCTGGGAGGAGAAATTTCTTCTGATTGAAGGGGTCATTTGTCTCAGAATCCAGTGTAAAACAGAACTTTTCTGTGTAGATGGGGTGCAGAGCTTGTGAACTGAAAGGTCAGGTTCTCAGTTAGGTTTGCACATGCCTCATGGAAAAGACATAGAGCAACATATCTGTTACAGGAACATGCACTACACAGCCAAGGACTCACCAGAGAGGAAACAAACCAAGTGCAGATCATACTTTTCACTGTAGAAATGACGTGACCTGATCAGTTCATTTCTTGCTGGCACCAGTTTTAAGCATGAAAGTATAGAAACATAGAATAGTAGAGTCATAAAGGATGGAAGAGATCTCCAGGATCATCAGTTCCAACCATTAATCAATGTCACCATTCTCACTGAACCATATTTTCTAGTGCCCATCTACAAGCTTTTTGAACACCTCCAGCACCTCCCTGCCACCTCCCTGGACAGCCTGTTTCAATACCTGGCCAAGGGACCTGTGTGGACCTGGTAGATTCCTCTGTAAGCATCAGAGCCAGGTGAAGTGCCTCCCATTTTGCTAAGCATCCCTGCAAGCCTTTTGTTTGACAAGAAGCAGGGAGAGAGAGATTTCAGCTTCAGACAACTAACTGCTGCATCCTCCTCAAACTTTAAAATGTTGTGGTGAAGCCTTTACAATTTTAATTCAGAGAACCAGGGGAATGGATAAAAGTTGTTGTGGAATTAGATTCTTCTCCATTGTCTCTCTTTCTGGACATGTCATTAAAACCACACTGATTAAATCTGCAAGATGCAGAGCCAGTCTGGGATGCAACAGAACATCAAATATAAGTCAGCTGCTGCACAAAATCTGCTTCTTTCCTTCCCCTGCTCCAAAGACTCCATCCAGATGACATCATTTTACACCTGGAGCACTGGCAGGAATCAGTGTCTTGACGCTTTATTTGGTAATTTTTTTGTTAATAAGAGAGCAAATATTGACCCCTTGAGGGAAAGGTCTTCAACAATTGGACATTCCAATGCAAAAAATCTCTTTTCTCCAGTGCCATGTTTTGTCTTCAGTTATTTACACCCTTCTGAACCAACCTGATCTACACGTAGTGACTGAGAAGCACTAAACACAAAGAGTTGACCATGGAGAAAATGAAGAGCTGGGTTGGACTCATTTTTATCTACATTTAATGAATCGTGGTTTGTTTCCCTACAACCTTATCACCCCTTTTAGAAAGCACAAGGAGTATGTCACTGGTTCAGGTGACATACTCTGAGTGTCTGTGTCAGGATGCTCCAAACTCCATTGCTAACCTCAGGTTGCTCTCCCAGGTTCACCAAGGGAGCTTGGAGTCATCGGCTTAGGTGTCAGTGTCTGCTCTGAATCCTATAACAAGTGATCAGCCCAAAGCCTTGGGGTGAGATTACAGAACCTCTGCAAAAGGGCAAGTTGTCTACAAGTCATGCTTCCAGGAACCCTGTGCTAGTCCAGAATCTTGTCTCACCACTTGGACTCTGAATTCTACATCCCAACAAGAGGCTTCTCATTGCTCTGGAAGATGCCAGCTGGTTGCATTTGTATTTACAACTCACTTGGCTTTGAAAGCTCAGTGGAAATATTTCTGCAAGTTTTTCTTTCACGTCAATATTTACGACTCACTTGATCAGGGCGAAGGTGGTTTATTTCAAAGTAATTATCCAGGGACTTCATACGTGAAAAATTAATGAAAGGAGAACCTGATTCATCTGCTTGATCTTCATGTGGAGGTACAAAAGACCAAAGAGGATTCTCACCTGCTCCAATAAGGATCAAACCAATAAACCTTGCTCACAGCCTGGGCTCCTGCTGTGCAGGCATTGCCTTAGTCAAGGGCAGCAGCAGCGCAGCACCGCACGGGCAGTTCCCTTGTTTCCTTGTTTGCCTGCAGTACCTTCCTAATGGATTCACTCGTTCTCACACGACGTGTAGGTGTTGTCCTCTCCACCATACAACTATGCACAACATGGTGTGGAAAGACCACACAAGGATTTGGTACATCAGTCCCCCCTCTGATAGCGCCCGGGAGCGCTGTTTATCTCTCTGGGACTCCATTTCCCTGATGAGGAGTTATTTAGTAAGACATTCTTAATTGGTTTTCTCTAGGTTTTGTATGGACCAAATTAAACCCATAACGTGCGCGGAGGAATGTCCCGTTACCCTGGGGCTGGTGTAGCACACAGTGAGACTCTCTTTATTAAACCAATCTTTCTTTTTAAACCACCTTCCTTAAAAGAGACCTAGGAGAGAAGGAAGATGCTCTTGTGGCCAATAAGCCAGCCTGGAGACACTCTCTCCACTCTGTGTACTGCCCACAGTGACTAAATACGAATGCACATGAATGCAGAGGGGAGCTGGTCGTTTCTCTGCTTCAGTTCTCTGATCAGTGTGTGTGATAATAAAGCTCCTGGAGCAAGGCACATCTTCTAGAGCAGTGTATGGAGCCCAACAGCCAAAGTCCTCTTGTAAGACCCAAGCATGGCCAGGGGCTTAAGTGTATTAACCACTATATCTGTATTTTTTGAGGGGCAATCTAAATGACATCATTTGGATTGAGCCCAAGCCCTGGGACATTTGCATTGTCTGTACCCTCTAGTGAGCCAGAAAACTAGTTGCTCTGGAAGCTTCTTGGGGCAACTAAAGCCAGCATCTTGTTTGTGTTTTCCCTGAATAGGCTGGTTCCTAAAAAAGAGTCTGATCCTTTTACTCATAAAATCCCAAGCAAGCATCACTTGGATTTTAAGAGCAAAGGTCCCCCTTTCAGGACTAAGGATCATAAATAGAAGGTGAGACCCTTTAATGAAGTGAAATGAGAATGTCCTTGATAATAATCTTGCCAGTGTGAAAAGGATGACTTTCAATGAGGTATTTCAGGGGATGAAGGTAACAGTGGATTGCTAGATGAAGAATTGGAGGGCAAGGTACTAAGTATGTAGGGCAAGGAGATGAGTGAGTGAAAGCCCCAGGAAACATGAAAACAGGGCAGAAGCATGCACTGCTAGTTTGGGATGTGAAGTGTCTGGTACCCATCATAAAAATGATTGAAAATGTGACTGCCTCCATGATGTTTATTGGGCAGAAGGATAGACTTCTGCAGAAAGCAGCTAAAAAGAAAAACCAGAGCCAAGAATATGATGAAGAGTTGTCCCCTCTTGCCCAGATGACCTGCTAGGGAGGACTTTTCTCATCTTCCTTTGCCGAGTCAAAGCAAGGCACCATTAGAAGAAGAGCTTGTTTCAAGGGTGAGTGAGTACTGAAGGAGAGATAACTAAAGAGTGAAAAGGAAGAAGCCCTGGAGCAGTATGGGATCATCTGCAATCAGCAAGTGTTTTCCTGATTGCACCAGCTTTGCGACCTGGTGGGCTGGCTGATGGCATGTGTGCAAACGGCTTCTGAAGGCAGCTGGATAATAGGAAATCCAGTAGCCCACAGCCACTGTGTCCTGCAATTTGCAATCACTACCACACCTGTCTTTCTGTCCAAGGGACACACTACCCCATCACTAATTACCCAACTTCTACTGCATTATGGCCCTGAGGTCAAGAAGGAGGAGGTGTGTTGTTGGAGCCACTTCCAAGCACAGAGAGAGGAATGTGACAGGAACAGCAGGGGAAAACATTCACCTCAGCCACTACTGTCAGCTCACACCTAGGGTTTTCATGCTTTTCTCATAAAAAAGGAGTAAAATTAAGAGTGAGAGACGCAGCTGGAAAGCAGATGAAACAAACAATGAAGGAGAAGAGGTCAAGAATAAAAGATAAGGGAGATGGGACACAAAGGTAAAATAGCCAGGAAAGAGAAGGAGGAAGATGTGCACTGGCTTTGCTAGCCAGTGTTACACACCAAATAATCAGGGTCTGCAGTGATGGACAGACATGTAGGACCTCATCAAAGAGTTAGGGATTGAGAAAGGGAGAGAAGGGAGACAGAAAAAGGCAGAGGAAGGGAGATGTTAAAGCAGCAGCAAGTGAAAAATAATCAAAGATAAATAAAGTCGACACAAAAAACGACTTTCATTTTCTCTTGCCGGTGCTCTAAAGTGAACCCTACGAGCAGAGACTTTAATTTGCCTCCTTCCCCAGCCCTGCTGATTCATTCAGCTCGGCAAGGCTACACTGCTCACTAACCTATAGTACCAATTTATATGCTAATCGCTTTCGTTTATAAATCAAGGCAGTCTTCTCTGTTGCTTCCCTAAATTCACTGGTGCAAAGTACTGTCCATCTCTGTCTGCAGGGCTGGGAATTGCCGACTCAGGTACAAAATCCTAAATAATTGGATCATTGATGAAGTTCATCCCCATGGATTAAGTTGCTCTTTCATCTTGGCCCCTCACCTGCTCAGCAGGAGCTTTTCTGAAGAGTTTTATAATTAGTGGTGGAAGGAACTTGAGAAAGGAAAAAGAAGATATTTCTCCTTTGTATCTCTGTTCCTCTGCTGTTCCTTAATTTTCTTCATAGTTCTTGTTGGAAGGACAAGTTGAGACAAGGAAACAGCACTGGTTGTGTCTTAGGTTCCTTGCCCACTTTTGAAAGAGTCTGTGAGTAGATCTGAAGAGAGTAAAAGTCTGGGAGGAGTCCACCCTTATCCAGAGGACAAGTTGGAATCAAATGGAACTACTACGACAATGGGTTATGTCCAGTCTTCTGGAGGGCTCCCAAGGTACCAAAGAAAACAACATCCCAGTTTCCTAAAGGAAAGGTGCCTCTGGAAAACGAAAAAGTCTCTGTTCTCACCACAGGATTTAAATCACCACCAGGTCCAAATGAGATTTTTTTTTAATCCCTTCCATTTACTTTGCGAGGATCCCCTCTCTCTTGCTGCCTCAAGCACTCATCAGGATTATGAATTACATGAAGTGGTCATGGGTCTGAGTCCTACTGCACCACTACATCTTCTGCAGTGGACATGCATGCTCAGATACTCTGAGCACGAATTCTGTCCTCTTCTTGACAAACAATCTCTCACAGTGGATGGGTCTCCATTGGCAGTGAAAACAGCATAGTTTTGTATGCAAAGGTGGTTACCTGGAGTAACTAAGACCAGTCTTCAGCACTCCAAGGCTCTTAGCTAAGTTTCTGGCAATCAGTAACAGAAAAAAAAAGGTTACAGACCAATCACACACTTCTGTCTTCAAAGGCAGCTTCATCTCTTCTTGGCTGCCCTTCCTTCAGTATATATTTGGCACAGGATGCTTTCTTGCTGTCAGCTTTTGTGTTTCATGGCACCCAAAGGGTTCCCCAGTAGAAGCTACTCCTGTACAGACAGGAGAAAGACACTGCTAAGTGTCTAGCCTGGAGCCTTAAGTTTTGAAGATGCTATTTGGATGAATTTTGTCCACTTCCCTCTTTTGAACAAGCTAAGGTTTAAAAATCTGCATTAACAGCACTGGCGGTGTACACAAGGGTGACACAGGGACACTCCTGTCTCCCAAGCTGCAAGTCAAACTGCTGGGGTCCAGTCCTGTTCCTGGCTACCACAGTGACCTGTCTTCTTATTTAATGTAATTTCTAATGATTTCTATGTTGGTTTGCTCTGTTTTGAGCTTGTGTGTGAACACAGTGAGCCAGGCTGGCTGTGAGCTGGGTAGGAGATCTGGGGCCAGCTGATAGACTGAAGTGACCAGTCTCAAGAACTCAAGGACCCTGTTGCCTGCAGAGTATTTGGTTCCTCTGAGATTTGTTGAGGCACTTCCAATCCCTCATGTTCTATGATTCTGTGATTTTGAGTAGCCCTTCTAGGTTTGGATCCATCTTCTCTGACCATGCATGTCTTGTGCTGGTCTCACCACCAAGGAGGCACCAGGAGTAGCCCCAGGAACCCTTAGTGTCTGGTCACACACAATGTTCTAGGGGAATCATAACAGCTTCTTGCAAATTCTCATCTACTTTATTGCTACTGGAAATGTCTTCCCTGGCATTTTATTTTCCTCTGATTGATGATTGTCCTGAATGCATTGTCGCTCCCATCTGCTGAGCCTCCCAGGCTGCATCGTGAGCTAAACTCGGTAGTGTTTTTTCTACTATGAAGTATAATTCTGTTCCTCTCTCTGTTCTCACCAGTTTTCCTTGGATGATATCTTAGTGCTTCTCTGTATTCACAATGTCCCTCAAAGTTTGGTGTCCAAATCTTTTAGTGGAAAGCACTTAACTGTGGATTCTCAGCTTCAAATACATTAAATAGGATAGAACCTTAAACACAGCTGAGGAACAAGAGTATTGGCTTGTTCCCTGCTCCCATCATAATCTTTTACCCCCCCCCCGACCTTCTTTACCCACCACTCCCCCATGGCCTCTTATTTTCCATGTCAATGCAAAACACCCACAAGTAATGGAAGCCTGTGTGGGCTGAGGCCTCAAATCTTGAATTACAAGATTAATAGGAGGTTCAAACGTGAACACAAAGAAGGCATCAATTATTTCAGGCAACAATTGATCAAAGCTAAGAAACTCCTGATAGATACTAAGCAACCCTTTGACAGTCCACTCCCTTAAAACTCTCAGTCAACAAAGGCCAGGAGATGACAATTTACCTTTACATTTAATTATTTCTCCCAAACAGCATTTTCTCTGCACTTCTTTTTCTTGCTGCAGACTTTGCCTCCTTTTTTTACCTCCTTTGCTTTCAAATCCCTCCCAACATTTGCATAACTTTTTTTGGTCATCACTCCATTTCTGGAGAGGTCACTTGTCAAAGTGCTGCCACGACACATTGTACTTAGATTTTTAATTTCTGTGGCTTTGAGGCTGATATTTTCTATTAAGGGGAAAAAAGGCCTCCATCCTATGGTGTGGCTTATAACACAGAGCTATGGGCTAGTGAGAACAGTGGGTTGCCTTGCAAAACCTCATGGACACATCAGGAAATGTGACCACACTGGGGACCATCAGCGGTGCCTGTCAAAATGGAAAGCCAAAATATGGGAAGATCTGAGTCTCCACCTCAGGAGTCTCAGGAGCAAAATGCTGAGCTGCTACATCCAAACAAGAACCAAAGGTGATTTTTCACCTCCATGCCCTGAGCTCAGCACTTTGCAGGAGGTTGCCCACTTGCTGAGTTTAGAATTCATTTATAGTTCATTTGCGGCTGGTCAGCCGCATTTGGCAAAAATGAGCCAGCCCCACAGGATCGGGTGAGAAATGGTCCTTCTTTGCTTTTCCTTTACTGAGTTGAACCTCACTGCCAGTCTGCTTGGTTGAGCAAATCAGTTTCCGGGTCACAAATAGAGAAAAACCCCAATAACCTACCAATTTGCCAAGAAGCAATGGAAACCCAACCAAACAGCACCCAAGAGAAAGCCATCACAGCTGCGAACAGGCAAACTCTACTGCAGCTAATTAATTGCTGCACCTTGCTTAATTCACTTTCTCTTTCTGGAGTTCACTGAGCATGTGTCTCGCATAAATCGTGGCTGCTGCCTGAGTGCCTTTTTCAAGCCAGCTTGACATTCAAGAATTGCTGTATTTAACCAGTCGTGGCTCTTCTCCTGGTGTTTATGGAGCAGGGGGTGTGATTTGGATGACCAGGCAGGTACCAGCTTTCCTTCAGAAATCTGGATGAATCAACTGAAGCAATGTCTTAATGATGTCCTGTTTTCTGCGTGATGGTCTAAAGATTGAAATTCTTGTCTCCTCAAATGAATGAGTGTTTAGCACCTGCTAGCAGAGCTGCTGGCATTTACATGGCAGAATGTTCCATAGAATCATAGAATCATCTAGTGGTTTTAGGTTGGAAGGAATCTCAGAGATCACCTGCTTCCAACTCCCTGACATGGGTTCTCACTAGAACAGTCGGTTGCCCACATCCCATCTAACCTGGTCTTGAATTTCATGGCACTGAATTGCATTTTCCTCAAATGCAGCCTTTTACCTAAAGGATTTTAAAGTCACTGGGAGGTGCTGGTGGTGGTGAGGACTCAGCCCTGGTGTGTTTCTGTAGACATGGAGTTAGGCATTCAGCAGATGAGAGCAGTACCCTTGTGCTTGGTTATTTCACAGATGAAATCTGCAAGGAGAGAAAGCAAACAAAACCACCCAAACTTTATGTAGGCTGAGAGTCCCACTTCTTTGCTTTCCTCAAACATGTATCTGTCTGTGCTCAAGAATCTTTTGAAAACTCTGCAGGAGATGTTGCTTTTCAAAGAAGTAACTGCCTGAAGAAGCATGTGATTCAGGGCTGTGATGTTCAGACATCTCACTTGAGTACCCACAGCTCTTCTGGCTGCCGTGGCAAGTGCAACCTCTCTTCAGAAGCCACAGTTCTCCTCACTAACATGCAAAGTAGCAACATCTCTGGGCACAGGAGGAGATGAACAAGGCAAGCCTCCATGTGGTGGCTCTCCACAGAGTCATGAGAGCAAAGGAAGGCAGTTCAGGTTGCTTTGTTGACTTCTCTTGAGATGATCAGTGAAGAGACTGAAAACCTGCCTACCTCATTCCCCAGGGCCTCTTTTTCATCATTACTGTCATAACAGCTACTCAGCTCGCTAACGAGCCAGAGAAATGAGTGATTTTCATTACCTAAACATCGTGCACATACAATGAGCAGTGAGTTTCTCTGTTGGCTCCACTCAGCCTCATGTCCTAAAAGGAGTCTCAGGTTTTTATGGCTGGGAAGGAATGATTCTGGCCATCCAACACAAATTCCCACATGGCCCCAACTTGGGAACTGTACTTGTCTTCCACGCTGTCACCTCCAAGGCTTACTAGCCAATTGGCTTTCCCAAGGGTCTTGCCAGCATCAGGTACATAAAAACATAAAAAGTGTCTTGAATAATCATGAATTAAAATAGATCTGAGCAAGCAAGCGCCTGGAGAGATCCTCCACATGAATCCCAAGAGAACAACTCACCCAAGGATGTTGAAAGCTTCTTTGAAGGCATTTTCTATTTGCTTGAAAATCACAACAAGGCAGACGCTTCCCTGGGGAGGCACTGACCTCTTGCAGGGAGGAACCGGTTAGGAAAAGTAAGAAAAACCCCAAGTTATCTTCTTTATGTTGTTCTGTGTTTAGATCTTGTCACAATAGGATTTCAAAGGCAGATATTCACCCCAGGTCCAGATTCATCCTTCCATCACCTTGGACAACTCAGAGAGTTAAGAGTGGAGGGTTCAGAAACAGATGGATGTGTTTTAGGAGATGCTTTAGTAGTTCAGGATTGTAGGGTGAAGGGTTGGACTCAATGATCTTGAAGGTCTTTCCCAGCCTTGATGATTCTGTGGTTCCAGCACAGCCATGCTTACCCAGGAAGTCTGATTTCACACATGTTCAACTTTTATGCACTGCTGGAGCACAGATGTGCTCCCTCCTTGAGAGATCATGCTGTAGGGACAGGTGTCCTTTGTCCCATAGCTACACCCTGAGGTGGCTGCAAGGCAGGATCACAGGATCATGTGATCCATCCTTATGATGGATCAATCGTTCTCTTCTTCCAAACCACATTGTAACCATGGTGTGAACCAAAGTCATCACTGTGTGCTCGCTGACCTCCTGCATCCCCCACTTCTGACACTGCTGTTTTTCACAGTTCCATGAACGCAGTGGGGATACGGGCTCCCTCCTTCCAGCTTGTTTGATGAGAAGCAGCAGATCTCCTGACCTATTTCTAGGGTTGTTACTTGAGGTTTGTGCTCTCCATCACCTCATGTGGTGCCTGGCAGGTTCTGACTGCTAATGCTATAGGATCATGGAATGGGAGATGTAGGGTAAGAAACACCCCTGGAACTCACCATATGGCACTGATGAATGAAGCCATGGATGGATCATGGCTCAAAGACAAAAGGACTGGGCTAAGAACCTCCAGACAGTCCCATGACTGAAATAATTCCAGATATTTCAGGATATTTATTTCAGCCAGCCCAAGAGAAATCAATACATCTGGGAACCTTGTGGGCCATGAGAGTTTCTGGAGAGTAGCAGTCCTGGATCTGATTTGTCTGACCACTGAGTGTCCAGCAGTCCTGCATATAAACTAAACTACTGTCAGTCAAGTGATGGAGCAGAGTCGGGGAGATAAGGGCACATTTTCCTGCTGAAGCATTTGAGCTGTTCAGGGGTAAATGCCAAGGAAGTGCATCATCCATAGCTCAGTTCATTTCATGTCATCTTTCATGAGCTATATCCTTAACCCCCTCGTGCTCCTACTTACAGTCTGCCCAGTAAAGCAGGAGGAGGCAGGGACGTGGACATTGGGATTGCAGTCCTGTAGGCAGGGTAATAGCAGCACTGTCCCTGGCCCCACTGGAGATGATAACCCACATAGAATCACAGATCACAGAGTGGCTGAGGCTGGAAAGGACTGTAACGATCATCTAGTTCCAACCCCTTGCCATGGGTAGGGACATGTTCCACTAGACCAGGTTGCTCAAAGTAGGTGTATTACTTAGGGGTGTCAAGAAGCTGCAAAGCTAAAAACAACAAATGGGCTCATGGGGTGTGTTTGGTTCCAGGCAATGGCTCTTCCAGAGTAGAGAGCCAAGGTAGCAGATTTGAGATCCAGGAGAGGTGTTTTCCTGCAAACCAGAGCTCGGGCGCGGGCACGGGCACTTGCAAAAAGCAGACATGGCTAGGAGGGTTTACACCTCTTTTATTAGAAACAAGACACATTCATTTTGTGCTCTGAAAACTGTACAGAAAAAATAAAAATCAAAAAAAAAAGAAGTGAGGAACACGGAGAGGAGGGTGGGGAAGTCATGGCATGAGGCAGGGCAGGGCTTCTGGAAAACAGAGTGAACCGCAGGAGCTGAGCAGAGAAAAGTCGGGTATCAACAGTTCTTAAACAAACATTTATCTCTGTAATTACATTTATCTCTGTAATTAACACCGTTTATGTCCTGTAAGTGGGTTGGAGTGAATGGGTGAATGGGGAAGGTTGGAGAGGGAGGAAGGCAGGGAAAAGGGGGGAAAAAATAAAAAAAATAAAGAGAGGAAAAAAAGAAATCACAGTAGAAATATCTCTGTCTGCTAAAATTCATCATGTGTAATTATAATAATTACAGTATCATACAACCCGGCATCTGAGGGGAGGCCTTTGTGCTTTCCTGTTCCACAGATAAATCTAAATACTGAACAACAGTATCACAGTTTTTGTAAGTAATCAGTTTCCCTATTTTTTGAACTATTTGGATTTACTTGTGTAAGTTTTTCTTTCCAACCTTCGTATTCCAGGTGACTGGCCGGTGAAATGTCGCTGTCCCTCAAGATGACCCAGGTGGCCCAGAGGGAACTGAACCAAAGATGGTGGTGCATCAAGCATCCCCTCTCAGCGGAGGGAAGCACAACGGGGGGCCAGTGGTTGCTTTTCCCACTTGTAACCATTGCTAGCTTTTCCCTACAAATATTTTGGGGGTTTTTTGTTTATTTTTTGTTGGTTTTTTTCTACAAAAAGACCCAAGCACACAGTATTATCTTAGACCCTGATTGAACTTTATGGCTGTCTGGCTCAATCTGGTTGCTCGCAACCAAAGGTTTGACACCACACCCCTCCAATGCTGGGAGAGGTTTTCCAAACATCAGAAATGGGAATGAAAATAAAACTTAAAAAAAAAATAAAGTATAAGAAAAATAAATTAAAATAAAATGAAGCCAGCATGTAATGTCAGCTGTAGTTTTTCTAATGATGAAAATACTGCACAACACTTTTTTGGGGGGGCAATGGATGAATGCGACTTTTTTTGTGAAATGTTAAAAATAAAATTAGAATCATTATTATTATTATTATTTTTCCTGGTGAGATAAAGAGGCTGTATTTTACGATGAGGAATGTCCTGCTCTCCTGATCAGCGCCACCTCGTCCTTCTTGTAGGACCCACAAACCTGCTCGCCAGTTCTGCGCGGTGAGGAGGGGGGAAAAGAGCCAGCAAGCTTCTTTAAAATGTGATCAAAAGTAATGAAAGCCCAAATGGAATAAAGCAAAGCAAATAATTGCAAGCCAGTGGCAAAAAGGCTGTGAGTTCCCACCATCCCCAACTTTCCACACAGCAACTTGCCTGCTACCTTCAGCAGGTGGCATCCTCACCCCATGCCTGCGCAGTCCTGCGGCAAGAAAGGCATTTGAAATGACAAGAGCCAAAGAAAAGAAAAGGTCTCGGGTTTCAAGTTCTCTTTTTATTGAAGAAAAGAAAAGAAGAAGGAAAAAAATAGATTATTTTGTTTGTCTGTCTGTTTGTTTCCAAGTGGACGTTATTTGTGTTGTCAGTTTGTCTCAATGTCCTAAGGCAACATCTCTGCATACCAAATATCTCCAGGTACGTTGGCAGATGTGTCCTTTCCTCTTTTCTCTCTCTGCCTTCCAGGGAGGGGCAACTTGGAACAAATCTGAGTCCGAAAGCAAGGTAAAACAACAGAAAAATACCCCAAAGGATGAGGCCAAGAGGACCTTCTCAAGGCCCGTGCTGAGTTTATCTATTTAACAGTCAAAGAAACAACCTACATTCTTCTGGTTGGTCTGCTCTTCAAACACCTTCGACCCTCTCCCTGGAGACGGGGCCAGCAGGTTTTGGAGGTGGTCCTTTCCTCCTGTGCCTGTCCCACTCCTTAGAGCATGTAGAAGCTCCGCTGTGGAGGGATGAGAGGAGAAGCCCCATCTTACCTCTCCACCTTAGCCACGGATGATGCCACCACATCCCCCTCTGGACCCCGTAGGGATGCACCATGATGCCAGGTCATAGTGTGGCACATCGGAGTGGGAATGTCTTCTCAGTCACCACTTGCTGCTTCCTGTCTCCTTCCTTGTTAGAAGAGTTGGTGAGGGAGAGGTGGGGGGCGAGGATTGGCAGGGGATGCCACAGACCCTCAAGGCTGGTTCTTCCCCAGGGATCTACAGCCAGACCACATCCCATCAAGGGTCCCACAGCTGTCACTTCTTGTTGTCCCCAAACACGTCCAATCTTCACGGCCCTTCGCAGTGGCTGCTGGGCATCCTTCCACACCTCCCCATGGCACAAGGGGAAGGCTCCTGGCTTTTGGCAGCAGCCCAAAAGCATCTGGACAGGGCCACCCCTCCCCACACTCTGCCTCCTCGCTCTCTTCCAGGCTCCTCACTTCTCCAGTCCTACCTGGGAAAGCTCGTGTTGTCCTGAACCTACAGCTACTATACTCTATAAAGTAATATTCCCCCCTCTCTGCTGAGAACAATACAAAAGTTACTCCATCTTACCCAGAGGTTTCAAAAGAAACCAAACACTTCTCTCACTCCGTTCCGACTTAATTTAATCATTTCTTTAAAACGTGGTTTTGTTTCGTTTGTTTCTTTTGTTTTTTCCAGAAAAAGAAAAAAAGTCCTTTTTTTTTTTCCCCTTTTCTACTCAGACCTCTGTCTGCAGGTCAATAATGTCTTGTCCCACCAGCGGGATGGTGGCTCCTGTTTTCTCCCACTCTACAGTTTTTAGTTCTAGGGGAGACTGTGCCACAGGTTCCATGTCCTTTTTAACCCATGATGGTGGGGACTGGACTTTCCTGATTCCTTCCCAGGGTCTCTTGTTTGGTGTCTGCTGTTTTTCTTGCTGCAAGAGGATGAAAATGTAAAGAAAGAGGTTAGTACTCATGTGCCAAGTGCCATTTTTTCACCTCCTTTTCTCATATGAAACAAATTTTTCTGTAAAATTCCTGATCCAAAGTGGGGTTTCAGTGAAAGCAGAAACTTTTTCACCGCAACTTCCCTCTCTCCTAAAGCCAAGGTATTTCAGCTTTCAGCTCAGATGTTTGCCTCTTGCACTTCCACTGAAACACTGAACGTGGCTTTGAGGATTTATGGGTTTTTCTGACTTCTACAGAAAAATGCCCTGATGTAAACCCAGACTGCAGTAAGGTCTTTCTGGACACCGACCAGAGCAGCTATTTGCAGGCTGTTTAACTGCAGCAAAACATAGTGTTTTGCCACCGACCCCATGGTGTTTGATGGGCTGGGCTGTTGGCTCTGAAACCAAAAGCATTCCCATCAACTCCACATTAAACCCTTGAGGCTTTATCAACCCCTTTAACCCAGTCTCCCACCAGCATCTCACCATGGATATCAATCCAGAAAATATCTTTCAGTGTTTCTGCTGCTACACATAATCATGGAATATCTTTGGTTGGAAGTGACCTTTCAGATCATCAAGTGCAACCTTTGACCCAGCACTGCCAGGTCACCTCTAAACCCACGTCCTTAAGTATCAGGTCCATGATAGGACTCTGGGGAGAGCTGAGGTTCTGTAAAACATGTGGATCCTTCCAGGGAAAGTCTGTGCAATAAATTTAAATTAGTTTCTCTACTAAGTTTCCCCCCATAACCAGGAGCAATACTTTTAACAGTTAATGATTCCCACAACACACTCTGGCACTGGGCGAGAAAAAGACTTCCCTGCTTGTGACAAGAGCACAGAACCCTTTTGAGCCACCTGCCAAAGGGAAACTGGTGGCTAGTGGAAATGGTGGGAGGACAGGTAGTGTGTGGAGGACGGCAACAAGATGAGAAAAAGTCTGGAGAGATGATGAAGAGACAGACATGAAGGTGACATGCAGCCCAGGGTACATCCAGCTCCATGCTGTCACCAAAATGTATTGCCCGAGGAGACATGAATCTGCATGTGGACTGTGGAGTCATGGTTGTACCCCAGGAAGCTGTAAGGATTGCTGTAGCTCCATAGGAAAATTCAACACCCGCCTGCTACCCGCTCACCCACCCACCGTCGCTTCTTGTCCTATGATTCTATGATTCTTTCTTAAGAGGCTTCTCTGAGTCTGTTGTTTATCCCAGCTCCATACCACAAGGCGTTACCCCTCCACGGACAACTGCCACCACATCATCCAAGACACAAATTTTGCTTTTCCAAAATTTCAGCCAAAATAGAGAAATAGAGAAATGTTTGAAGTTGTTCCTTCTCCCTCCTGCACAGGGAGAAGGCCCTGGGAGAGGGGACCAGTGAACTTGGTGTTCTCAAAGTGAGGTGAAAGCACTCTGAAGTTATTGCTATTTTCATTAAAAGGGAGAAAAATAAATGCTTTACAGACCATTGCAAGAGACTTTTTTTAAAAAACCACCAGTGTTTTGGCAAAGAACTGATCAGAAGGAAGTAAAACACTTCAGTTCTTGAAATCTGCAGCTGTATTTTTCATTAAATTCTATGACACAGAGCTTTTCTTCCACTGTTGGTGTTAATTCTTCCTTTATTCCAGGATGTAACACAACAGTGATTAATTCTAGTATGACAGAAAAGGTGGTAAGATTGTTGACTTAATCCATTATCTATCTTGGAACTCATTTAAGAAAGGCTGCCACTAAAATCTAAAACCTTTCTGTCTCTGTGTCTGCCTTAATGAGACAAGTCTGAGGCTTCCTGAAGTGAAACTTCTGCCTCCAGTGTTTTTTGCAGGCCATTAGTCTGCCACGAAAAGATGTAGCAACAAAGTTCATATGAAGAGGAAAGGACATGTAGAGGAAAAGGAGAATTTCCTAAAATGTGAAGAAGAACTTGGTCAGAAGAAGCTCTTTTCAATGAAAATCAATTTGTTTTCTCCCACAACTGCTGTAACGGCACAAGTTGTCGAGGCCACCAATGTCCACAGCTGTATTATTTAACAGAGAGCAGCACAGATGATTATATGCATGAAGTTCATAAATAATTCCATCTTTTCCCTCAAATGAAACCCCTCCGTTGATGGAAGAGGTTCTTCTATTCCCAGACAATCTCTGTTTTAACAGTACCTCCATCTGCCACAATCCTGACCTTCTGCCTCTCCTTCACGCGGTGAGGATGCACCCAGATCTGATCGAACGTGATCAGCAAACGTCAGAGCCCTTCTTGTGAGCTGCTGAGCAAGAGTAGCTGCAAATCCATGTCGGGAACAGAAATTTGGGGGAAAAGCCTCTCAAAGAATGATGAGTTTGTATCTACAACAATATCTTCTGGTGAGATCTAAAGGTTATGGTAATTATTCAACAGTGATAAAATCAAGACATTAAATGTTGTGAATTGTTAGGAATGGATAAATAGAGGAAGGATGGGAGAATAAAAGAGAAAGCATCCCTGTGCCAGGGCATCACTCTGCTGTGTACGTGGGGCTTGAACTTCACGTGCACTCCATGGGCTTCCTGATAGAAGGTGTGGACACGAACAAAGCTCTGGAGCCTGTTCTGCAGGAGAAAAGATTGCACTGACCGTAACCTTTCAGCCTTGACAAGAGATTATGGATGGGTAAGAAGTGAAGTAGATAATAACTGAAAGAGATCTATGGAACCTTTTGCGGCTTGTTGATGGCAGGAATGGACTACCAACGGTTGCAATCCTCTCTCTTCACACAAGTACTGCAGAGGCACCAAGCCTGCCCCAGGAGTTGGCCCTGCATGCAGTGCCGAGCTGAATGGCAGACCACCTTCTCACAGCTCCCTAGTGATGCTGAAAATTTCCAGAGTTATAAAAAATAGGTGGAAACACTCACCAAAGCAACTATCAAGCACAGTGACACCATTCTGCATCAGGCGGTGTCTGAGCAGAAATTACTGAGGTCTTGGAAGTTCTCTTGAAGATGCTCTACCATGTCCTTGTCTCTGTTCTGTAATTCATTTCTCCAGGTTGCTTTTTACGCTGCCATGGAGAGGAGGCAGGGCCAGGCTCCCCTTGGGTCTGACCCAATGTGGTTGCTGTGAGCACAGCCATGATCTGAACATGGGTGTAGAAGGACTTGGTGCCCAGCTGGATCTCTGAGCTGGTTAAATGCAATCAGGCAGGCTGAGCTCTGGCAAGGATGTTAGGAAACAAAAGAAAACCTTCTCCCTTTGGCAAAAGGCACCCTGGGAATTGGTAGCAGGTTCCTGGGAACTGCTCCCCTTTTCTTTCCCTCCATATGGGAGAGGTTTTTATCGGGTCTTGGCCACTTGACCTGCATATAGAAACAGCCATGTGGCTCATGCTTCCTTTCGCTCTGGCATTCTCCTCCAGCTTCACTGTGGGGTCTTAGCAATCCTTGCAGACAGGAGGGAAAACCTCGCTGTGCACAGGAAAGAATAAAAACCTGGACGGAGGGTTGTGTAATCCAGCTGTAAAAGGCACCAGTTACTGGCCCAGGGCCTGGTGCCTTGCAAACAGCCAGGAATGGCCCTGAGACAGGAGCTGAGAGCAGCAGAGGCTGCACTTCTGCCAGTAATTCACAGAGACAGAGCCATTACTCCGGCCTGACACAACCTATGAGCTACTGGCCATAAGGAAGGGGGAAAATTTTTTATCCATTCCTGCCTGGTGCCAGGGTGGCAGACCAGATTACTCTGTTGGAAGGGTGGGAAGGGAGGGAGGTCTCAGACCCAAGGACAAACAAACCCGCAGGGCAAACTGGAGGCCTTCATCACCCTTGAGCGTCCTTCATTCAGCCATGGCTTTCAGTTTGGCACATCTTCAAGACATAGGGAGTAGATTTGGGGCAAAAATCATTTCTGATGCAGTGCTGGCAACCCCCCAGCCAAATCCCTAACAAAGACAGAGGCAAAGTGCATTGAGATAATCCACGCAGACCTCTTTTCTAAAGCCAGTCCTGGCAGACAGTAGCAAGTCACTTGTGCTGGACTCATGGTGGCCATGGGAAGGGGATGATGGTGGAGGAAGACACACCCCTACCATGGACTCTTCCATGTTTTGGCTCTGTGCTTTCTTCAAGGTTCCAGGGTGGCTTCATCAGAGAACCTGTATCCTAGTCCAACTCTTTTGCTTAGTAGAGGTTACTGTTGCACAAATACAGCACAGGAGACTGACCGGCCACTGTTTTGGTTTTTTGGTTGGGTTTTTTTATTGGGTTTTTGTTTGTTGGCTGCTTTTTTTTTAATACCCATTTTGTCCAGTCAACCTGAATAACCTGAAGAAGAATTCAAATTCAGTGACTGCTACTGAGCACTCTGGGAGAACTCCCCTAGTACGAGCTAATCCCATCCTGGTTTCATTGCCTGTAGTGTCAACTCGAAGGATATGTCATGACCCAAATGGTCTCACCCCACAACACTGATGACTCTAGCACCAGAATGAAGTTATTCAGAGTGTATAGCAGGGAACTTGAAAGATAAAAGTGGCTCTTGCTGTCTAATCCATCTTTGGATCAGTCTTGATAAAGAGTGATTAGGAAATGGAAAACCTGTCTTGTTTTTTCACAGAATGATAAATTTTCCTTTCCCTGTTTGAAACAAGTAGCTGCAGTTCCTTCACTTTATGACTGAACTACAAAGATGCTGTTTTCTTTTTCATTTAGGAGAAAAGCAAAATAAAATAAAATAGAGCTGATGGCTCTATTTTTTTCAAGAAAAACGAAGAAATAGTTTGTGGTTTTAACCTGCTTTAATGGCAACTGGTTAGGAAATAATACCCAGCATTTGCTTCTGCTTCTTTATTCTGTGAAGTTCACATGGTCTAACCTGCAGAGGTTGCTGTGAGCCAAAGCCTAGTGAGGCCATGCAGAGCTGAAGGTAAACAGGAAGGAGCTCTTTGATAAAACCTCAAAAGCTCTTTGCATTGACCGATAGACAGTCGCTTGCCTGAAGGTTGCAGAGAAAGCTTGTGGTCCCACCAGCATGAGGAACAGAGTACCCTCTAGCCTATTATTGTCAAGAATCCACCTGGTTAACACACCATTCTGGTTTCGTAGTCTGCTGAAGAGTCCACTCCATTTGGTAGACAAGCAGGACAGGTTGTCCTCTAAAATCATTCAAGGCTGCTCCATGCCTCACAGGGATACCTGGGGACTCCAGGTGGGGACCAAGAGCACCCAAAGCACCATTTTTTTTTAGCCAGTCTAAACAACCAGGAATTTCAATCTGCTGGTGGCTACTGGATAGCTTCAAAGAGCATGGCAGGAACTGAGTGTTGGTACAGAGGATATGGGGATAAGGTGATTCTGTGAGCAAAACAGAGTTACTGATGCCTGGAACTTGGGACATGAGGTATCACATTATCTACAGGATGAGGTGAACTTGTGATTGATGGTATATTTGGACACCCCGAAGCTGACAGATGGTTTGTGGCAGAAGGAATTAAGGTTTGACGTCATTTCCATAACAGAATTTATTGCTGTAATTATTAGACATTATGTAGCATTTCTCCTTGTAAATGTTACCCTAACTGGTCTTTTAAGATTCACCAGTTACTAAAGTCTTTAAGAAGTGCAGGGAGGACTGAACACAAGGCTCAGAGGAGACATCGTATCCGTAAGAGGAGATTCCCTTGCAGAGGGATACACAGCCAACATCAGGAGGAGCACAGACTCCTGATTTGGGTTCTTCAGTGAGGAATCAACCAGAGTTAGTCACAACCACCACCATCTGAGCTCCTCCATCTCATCCTCAACCCATTCAAATTGTTTCCCATGGGTAGGAGCCAAATTTTCCTACCTGGGAGTAGAGCTGCTGGGTCCCTGGTCAAGTTGTGAAAGAACAGGTAGTGAGCAAGGAAGGCAATTAATGCTGTCGTGCAGCAGAGCACACAGGGAGATACACAGCCCTGACCTGTAATATGCTGCAATACTGATCAATATTTCTTTTTTATCACTACTCTGTTGAATGCCAAAGCAAGAGCTGGTAGAATGGGTGTATCCTCCACATGTCCAAAGAGGAAAGCTAAGAAAAATCTCAGTCTGGGAGGAGAAAGTGAATAAGTAATACAGAAATACCTTAGGGACATAGTGGGCTTGATACAGTTTAGGCTAATGGTTGGACTTGATGGTCTCAAAGGTCTCTTCCAACCAGAATGATTACAAAAGACCTTTCCTCACAGACTATTATTTTGTCTGTTATGCCATCGGTGAATACAGAGTCCCTTAAGGACCTCCACAACAGGTCCTTGGGAGCAAGGTGACTCATGCCAGACATGCACAAACCACTGAACCACAAAACCCCTGTCTTTTCAGGATTCATGCTGGGGAAATGTTGGAGTGGCTTCTCAGAAGCTGTTCAGGGGATGAATACAGATATGGAAATGCATAGGATTTCCTGAAATGGACTGGGTAAAGAACTTCAGATCTTTCATGGGGGAAGTGAAGAGGTATGGAGTCCTGATGCACTCATGTATGTCCTGTAGAATCCCCAGGTGCTGGAAGCAGAGGAGCACATCCGGGGATTTTCACTGCTTTAATGATCATGGATCTAAGAAGAAGTCATGAAAAAGCAAGAAAACCTTTGCCTCACTTTCCACTGACTTTTGGAGGACCGGCTGTTTTTTCAGGACCAACAACGAGATGGGACTGGGATGTGAGTTCCAGCTGAAGCAAAAGCCATTTGAGTTCCAGAACACAGCAAGGAGCTAATAAGCAAGAATCAGCAAACCAGAGAACGTTGCAGAGCTCTGTTCAGCCTGGCTTTCGCTGACCTCGGCACAAGCAAAGAGCTGCTGTTTAAAACGAACACAATGCCAGAGCTGGCAAGAAGGGAGGACTACGTGTGTGATTCAAGCTTCTCTAATGGAGCTGGATCAAAGGGCTCCTGCCGAGGGGGACGCAGGAGTGTCACTTCCATTGCTTTCAAAGCTGGTGCTAAGGGTAGAAGAAACAACGCTTTTGGTTCCTTTTCAAGGCTGCAAAGCCTCCACTTCCCTACCGTGCTGTTGCAGCCTGTACAAACCCCACTCCGTGTCCACCCTGAGCACTGGAATTCCTTCAGCAATTAACTCACGGGGAGGTGCAGTGTTAGGAGATGCTTTACCCTGACAATACAGAAAAGTATTTCCCCTGTGGTACAAAGTAGCTTGAAAATAGCCTCTACCCTGCTTTAATATGAAGAGTCCTCAGCTGTGAGAATATAGACCTTGGGAACTGTGTGTTTAGGAGGAAGGAGGAAGAAAAACTGCTTGTTGGAGGCCACAGACTCCAGGTAAGAGGCAAATATTTAAATATTTGCTCGAAGCAAGGTATCCAGCAATGGGATTTATTTCTTTTTGGTGGCAATCAAGCAGATAAAAACAACTCAAAGTGGTAGGAGTGATTAGGAAGATTCTGCTGTCTGAGTACCAACCTAATGTGTATCCATCTGGGCAGCAGAACAAGCCTTAGAGCCGCTATGCAGAGATAACTAGTTGAGGTGGAAGCTCTTCCTTACTTATTTTAACCTTAAAAATGAAGCCTTGGTGGTTCCCACACACCCAGTTTTCAATTTTAACCATATAGGATCCATGTTGTGAATGACTGAAGTTTTGGATGCAAAGGCTGCTGTGGTTGTCTCCCAGCCTTTGGTTCATTTCATGCTTTCTGATTGCAAATAAGGCATTTAGAGGATAAAACATTCAACAAACACAGCTCATTCAGTTTTCTTCTCAGGGTCTACACCAGCTTCCAGTCTGGTCTGGAAGTCAAGTTACCTAGTTCATAAAGCCCCAAATGATTGGGGCCTCCTTTACTCTGCTGCACTCAGGTGGTGGCCTCGGCTTGAATGCAGGTGGATGCCTGGCCCTGTGTGCTTTGGGCATGGATCCTGCTGGACAATGTGATTTTAACCAGGCGTGTCTGTGTGTCCTTACAAGGGGGCCATATAAAAATTTGGCTTCATATATACCCTATGGAATAGATTTAATGTAATAAACTGAAAAAACCCACAACAAAATGCAAGGAAAAATTCCAAGCTTGTTACTCAAGGAAGGACAATTATGTATTATTCTATTTTGAGGCTCAAGGTAGCAACTCTGCTATGACGACAGGCTAAAACGAGCTGGGGTTTTTCAGCCTGGAGAAAACTCTGGGGAGACCTTTGTGCAGCCTTTCAGTACTTAAAGGGGCTGGTAAAAAGATGGGGACAGGCTTCATTGCACTGAATTACAGAGAGAACTACCATTTACATCAAAACCAAAACCCAAGGGCCAGCACCTTTCCTAGGAATTTCCAGAGGAGGTCTGTCCAATGCAGAGATTTAGTTCAAGCCTCAGCAGCACCTTTCTGACCTTGGGGTTGAAGGAGGAGAGACGAAGCGTAAGAAGATTAGTAAAAGCATCATAACTTGGAAGGGACTAAGGACAATGGGACATGCTGCCAGGAGATGCTGGGAATCTGCCAGGGCTGGAGAGAGACTCAGTAGCTTGACTTTGTGGTTGCTTATTTAAAAGGGAAATTAAAGACACAGCAAAGCAGGCAGATGGACTAAACCAAATAAGCATCCCTTCTGCTCAATGATGCTGGGTGTGGAAGGGTTCAAGGGAATTCCAGGATCCTTACAACCTTGTTCATGCCTACAAGGCAAAGGAGTTTCCTACTGGCGAAGAAATGTGCTTGGATTCATATGTCATGGAAGGGTTTGGGAGAGGTCTACAAAGCTTTTCAACGCAAAACGAAAGCCAGACTTACGCTAACATTAGTTTTATCACTTCCACCAGAAGAAATACTCCATTGTTTTATAACCTAAACATACATAAAAGAGAAACAGGTTTTGTTACTGTAATCCCTAGTATCTGTAGCTTTTTATTCTGAGGACAAACTGAAGATAGGTCAATTTCCAGTGGGGTCCTCAGCAGCAACTGGTAGAAAAAAGGTTTTTTTAATTAGTTTTTGCACTTATTTGGACGTTATTAAACCAATACCCACCACTGACTTGCCAATACTGATCTTTGCAAGCTCCCCCAACTCAGGCTACATCCAAAGGAAAAACACGACTTGAAAAAATCTAGTCAATATTGCAAAGGCCACCTTCACAGCTTCTTTCCAGCAGTTCAAAGCTCTTTGATGCTGACACTGGCAACTTTAATTCTACATAGATGCATCTCTGAAATACTCACACCAGCTCAATATATAAAACACTCCTGCAAACACAACACAGATCAGCTTTTACAAGGTATTTAAGCCTTTTTTTTTTTATTTTAAAGCTGTGCCATGGCTAAATATTAGGGGGGAAAAAAGCAGAGAGATTATATTTGGTGAACTGGGATTTTGGGCCAGCACAGACTGCTTTGATCTGAGCCTGCCTGATAGATTCACTATTCCTCTTCCTACTACAGCAGTGGCCAGTTCATACTGACACCTTGCCACACACCAGTAAAAGTAGGAGTTGCTGGGTCTATACCTCTAGAGCACAGCACGGCCATGCTGTGAAATCTGAATGCATACCAAAGCCTCTGTAGTGTTATGTTTCCACAAAGAACCAAACTACACCTCTTGTTCCATCACTTTCTGAGCTCTGGTCCTACTTGTAAGGGAGTATCATCAAAATAAATGCCTTCAGTGCCACCCTGGGCATGCTGCAGGTGACTGGGTGTGACTTTACTTCCAAATGACCTTGCCTCTCACATGAGTGCAGGCATTACCCAAATTTCATTTCATTCTTACTGCCAGCCTGGCTCTGCTGTTTTCCCTTCTGTTGGAGCAGACATTCTTTCTTGCACCCTTTCAGCTCTTGCCCCAAGAAGTGCTGCCTCTATCACAGCTCAAATCCCATTGCCGTGACTTTCCCAAGTAGCTCTGCCTATCACCCTTGCCTCCAACTCAGACCCTGCAAGAGGGATGGATTATTCCTGCTCTCTCTACTTTCTGCCCTCTCCCCTTTCTACCTAGATTTTCTGAAGACTCTTCTAGTTTTCAGTTCCTAGCAATGAGTATGGGTGTATGGGGCACTCAGAGATGACCTGAGAGGGAATGCAAAGAACATACATGGGGAACAAACGCAAAGACGACAACACTGACTCTAGTCACCATGAACAGACATGAGGACAGACATCCTCCTTGGCCACTCTGTAGATAATGTAGTGGTGTCTCTGAGTCTCCACGTCCTTTGTGGTGCACATGTGCTTGGACAAAAAAAAATCAATGTAAAGTATTTGATGAGTTCCTAAACTTTCCTGCTTCTTCCCAAGCTCCTGCTGGCACTAGGGGGCTCTAGGAGATGATGGTTGTAAAAGCATCTGACTGACCTTACTGTCCGTTGTTGGAGACTCCTTCTCCTTCTCTGCATGCTGGAGTTTTCTGTTGAGGTCTTGGAACATGTCCTGGTGACGTTTTCTTGTGTGCATGATTTTCTGAAGTAAACACAAGGGCCACAGGTCAGAAAACCCTGTTCAGCTCCACAGAAAGAACATACCTTTCCCTCCAAAGTCACATATATTATTAAAACCCAGCTCTGTCTCCCTGAGGGTGCAATCTGCTCTGCCTAAACTACTTTCAAAGTTCATTGAGAAGCCAGTGTGGCACTGCCTTTATTTTCAGGATGAGGCAATGGAAGAAGGTGGGAAAGGCTAATTTTTGACCTTATGGTCACCCCAAAACTGCAGCTGCTGACTGCTCATGCTGTAGAATTTTTGTTTCACTGGTAATGGTCTATCAACTAGACCTAGCAAGCTTTGCTGACCTTTCAACTCCTTGCAGAAGCTCTTTGGTAAAGGCAGCATTACTGCAAAGGCGCCAGGAAGAAAAGAAAGGAGCACTTCTTTTTCTCATCCCATCCCTAGAAAAGCACATTCAGAAAGGGATATACTCACCTCAAAATCTAGCTCTGCGTACCGGGATTTCCGCCTCTGGAAATTAAAAGAGTTGAGTGAAGGTTAGTGAGGGGTTGATGGCTGTGAGCAGGCACAGACTCAATCACACAGTGGAGAACGTGTCTACTTTTCCTTCTTCCTACACCTTTAACGTGCTTTTCTGTCTCTTTATGATCAAAACTGTCAGCCAAAACCCAACAAACTCTACCAAAACACCATGAGGAGGGCTGAGCATGGGAGTTTGGCCAACTCAAACTCTGTCCTAGCTAAGAGCCTGCAGGTAAAACACAGAACAGGAAGCAGTAAATCAGTTAACTGGTACGTACTGGTATCAATTAACTGATCCACTGGAGATTTTGAGCACCTGTCAGCCAAGACTGAGGTTTGGACAGCAGTGGTTGAATCTGCTCTCTGACAATAGGCAAGAAGAGGGCCAGATACCCTATGAGAGATGTCAGGGTAAGATCTAAGTTCTAGGGAGGACTGCTAATATATGGAATGAGTTATCACAGGTCAAAGGAGAGGGCTGCACTCATGCAAAACCTCTGACCTCCCTCTGATGCTCTGAGCACTGTGGCATGTTTGTTTGGGGGCATTTTACACCTGCAGTCATTAGGGCTTTCTCATCTGTGTCATAACTAATGAAACTAACTTTGTGAGGTAATCACAAAGGGAAACTGAGGCAGGAGACAGAAAGAGAAAAAGCAATGCAAGCCACATGCCTTGCAATAAAATGCAGAGTCTTTGACTAACACATTCATTACACTTTTCATCGCCTATACGGCTAGAGACAGTACATCCAGCAATGGGGTATGTCTGAGGAAGTCCTGAGAGATTCAAACCCCTACATTACAACATGGTGTCACATGCCAGTGACTCCTCGTGACAGTATTACACTGGCATTTCACGGCAGGCTGCATGTGGCCTGAAACACGTGGTGTGGCCAGTGCTGATGTGAGGCCATCATTCAGGGTTGAGAACACTATAGTAATTCACATGCTCACCTCCAATGAGCTCATGGAGAGAGTGGAGACGGTTTCACTCTTGGACACCACACCTGAGTTCCCTGAGTCACCTGTGTCACACAGGCTGTTGGGAATCTGTGACTCATTGGTGATATTTTGTGGAGCCAGCTGCTGCTGTTGTTGTACCATGGGAGAACCTTGAACTTCACTGCATTTCATGGCTACAGGCTCCCGTGGAGGACTCTTGACAACAAAGCCTGGGTCAGTAGCCATACTGAGGTGAATGAGCCGTGTCTGGGGCATCTGGTCAATATTGATGCTGTATTTGCTCTCATCTTTGGGTGGTTTGGCCCGCAAGGTAGATGTGTTGGTAGGCAGAATGACATAGCTGGTGTCTAGTGTTTGCTCTTGTGCGCGGGAGAGTTCTGAGTCCAACTTCTTGAAGATGTCCCCATCACAAATATAGATGGACTTCGGTGGCTGGTTTTTGTCTTTCTTGAGAGTGAGAGAATGATTGCTAAACTCGTTCAGGTTGATGGCCCCCAGGTAGTGTGGTGAGCCCTGAAGATGCATCTTGGAGACGTTGGCTGGAAGACTGTTAAAGTTCGATGACCCCTTCTGGTGATTGAGTTTCAATTTCTCTTCATCTGGCAGTGATGGACGCTTCAGTGTTCCTGTGATGGTTGAAGTTCTGCAGGTGGTGATGTCTTTATTCAGCACTAGGGAGACACACAAGCATCCTTAGCACCTCACTGAGCTTCTTATTCACACAATACATCTGCCACAGTCACACCATGCTGGCATGTTCCTGTGGACCTCTCAGAAAGAGGCTATGGTGGCAGAGCAGTGTTTTATACTTCTTTCGTTTTTCTAAAATCCAGGAAGCCAAAAGAAAAGTTAAAGCTAAGGAGGAAAAAAAACCTATAATTTTGAGAGAATTCTTGGTGATGTGAATTTTCTAAGACAATTATGGCCAAAACTCCCAACTAGGTCAACAAATATTGTCATATTAATAACAGTACCACAGAATCACAGAACATTAGGGATTGGAAGGGACCTCAAAAGATCATCCAGTCCAATCCCCCACCCTCACCACAGCGGGATCACCTACATCTCATCATCAACATAATGTGTAGTAGTAGCAGTATATTTTGAGCACTATGTTTGCATTACATTTTTATTGTACTGAATTGATAATGCTTTTATCATGCCAAAATGTAACAGAAAAAATGAGACTCATCACCAGAAACAGAGAGTGCTGCTTCTGAAATGCCTCTCTAGCCTTGGCTCTCCTGTACCTCTGAAGCAGAAGCACTGAATGAAGAACAAAGCTGATCCCAATATTTTTGGTGAAGTGACTCAGTCTGCTCTCCTGGTCGATGTCACCAGACCACTTACTAATGGGAGGCTGCTTGCTCCTGGCAGTGGACAGCCAGTCCTGCACGGTTCCCTGTGTAGCTTCTGCAAACTGATGGGGCTAGCAGGGGAGGTGGTGTCTTCCACAAGTGCAAAGAGAAGTTTGTAAAGCAGCCTCCAGACCCTGCAGGATGTGGGCTGGTGCATTCATGCACAGTGGTTGAGCCCTTCGGGTGCACACGGCAGACAGGGTACCTTTGCTGGGTAAGGATAAAGAGCCTGGTTCCTGTTTCAGGATGTCTTGTGGCTTCCAGAAAATTCCTTCCGGTCAACAGTAGTTCAACAGCCATGTTGCAAAGAGATAGTTAATTAGACTAGTCAGGCTGGATTAATGTTAGACTTTGGGCCAATCTACTCTGACATCCCCAACACAGTGTAATCATTATTTCCCCATCTACCCCTTAAGAAGCAGGAGGGTAATGAATAAAACATTGAGCCAGCCTTTTCAATTAGGAGTCCTTCTGATTAGGAGCCAGGATTACTGTATGGTGCTTAAGGAGAAGGGTTTTCCTGCAGCATATTTGCTGACTTTTGTTCTTCATGTAAAGAATTTAAGCCTTACAGGTGCTAATCTAAACTCTTCCCTAATCACAGAATCATAGGACATCAGGGACTGGAAGAGACCTTTGCTAGTCCAAACCCCCTGCCACAGCAGAATCACCTAGACACTCTGTTTACTTTTAGATAATGGCATGATTCTCTTCCCAATTTGATTGCAGCTCAGTGCCTTCCTGACATGTCAATCACTCATAAATATCCCCTGAACATGTCTTAATACAAGACTCCTCAAGAAGTATGAAGCCTCCTTCCAATTACACCAGTTAGGGATGGAGCTGCGGGAAGGCAGTGTCCAGTCAAGCTGTGTTGGTCTGTCTCAGGCAGGGGGTCTCCTAAGATAAAGCAGCCAGATAGTATGAAATTGCTTGTCAGGCTGTAGGCAGAATCAGGGTGTTCCAGTATTTACAACCCCTTGTTAGTTGTAATGTTAAGTGTGTAGGTTGTACAAATAAACATTGATATGTCCTATGGAGAATTATGTATCTGGGCACACAGGCTGTTGCTCTGTGGCTGCTTGCAAACCCCTGTCCCTGAGTGCAGGCTCCTGGCTTTGATCTGTGTGACTCTAGTGCAGGGAGCAGGTCTCTTGAAAAGCACCTACATGTCTATAGATTTGGTACCTTTATATGAAATATGTATCTAACTAGCTTATGGAGGAGTAGATTTCTTTAAAATAAAGGTTGTTTTAACATCAAAACCTAATTTGGTTCAGAAAATAGCTGAAATGTAGCATCGTCAAAGATTTTGAATGCAAATTCTTATTTTTTCATTTTTTAAACTCACTGAATGGTTTCAGGTTGCTCTTTTTCCCGTGAACAGTTGCAGTGGCAATAACTCGGTATTTTAAAATACACCACATTTCATTACAAATTTCTAAAAGCTTTCCAAAAAGCTTATGTTCTAGTAATCACGGTAAGCCTTCATGAGAGATAATTATTTCATTACCAAGCTCCCCCGAGGAAAGAAAGGAGTGCCGTGAATTTTCCTTCATAAGTGAGGAAAAACCTTACGCTGAGGATGAGGTGGAGATGCCAATTAAGAGGTAAATGAAGGACACACCCACACCCATTCCCACACAACACTGTCCACAGCAAAACATCTGCTCCTTTTTGAGGTATAGGAATCTACTGCTCAGCTGATTTCAGGCTGCAATAAAGACCTTAGGAACATTTTTCAAAATGAGGACAACTGGTCACTGGAATAATCTCCCAGAGAAGTGGTGGATTCCCCAACACGGGACACTTTTAGGATTTAGCTGGACAGGATGCTAGGATGGCTTGTCCAGACCTGGCTTTTGCGAAGAAAGGTTGTCCCAAGTATTAGGAAAAATTTTTTCACTGAAAGGGTGGTCAGGCAGTTGAACAGGCTTCCCAGGGAAGCAGTTAAGTTGCCATCCCTGGATGTGTTTAAAGATCGTTTAGATGAGGTGTTGAGGGATATGGTTTACAGGTGAACTTGTAAGGTAGGGTAGATGGTTGGACTCGATGATGCCATGGGCATTTTCCAAGCAGAGTAATTCTGTGATTCTGTGATCCTTGAGGTCCCCTCCAAGCTGGTATTCTTTGACAGAAATCACAGACTGTAGAACACAGGCACAGTGATGCAGGACTGAAGGCTACTTAGCCAGTATTTCAGCAGAGGAAAGGAGAAGTAAATGCATGTTCTCCTTTCAACCACCTCAGAAGGAAGTGTCCTATTCCCTATTTATTTTATCAATGGACCAGAGACAAGGATGTTTGGGGCAACCTGATACTATTCAGCTGCTCCACTTGGGACAGAGGTAAGACATGACATAAACATCCAATGGGACTGAGGACATGGTAATTTTCCTCCTCATTTTTCTACCAACTCATACTGGGAGCAATGAGTGCTGGAAGAACAAAGCTCCCCTCAAAGACCACAGAGCAGGCAAAACAGGATGACAAGGATGCCAAGTAGAATAAAAGAACTTTTTTAAAGCTTTCAAAGTAAAACATACTGGGTGTAACTATGGCAGCCACAGTCATCTTGACATTGCCAGAAGACATGCTGAGACAGATCAGAGCGTAACAGAGTATTCATGGCACACACTGCGGGAAGATGTTACTGAAGTCAAACCCTTCACTTAGGAGTGTCACTAAGGTTTATTGATCTGGGCTCTTCTCCAGTCTTGTCAGCTGCAGAAAGTGGCTTTGGATAGGTTTGCTCTTGGCAACCTCCAAGCGTGGAGCAGAGTAAGCTTTTAACACTGAGCTATGAACCCAATCCTACCACTGAATCTAAGTGAGAAAGTTAGAAGCAGTATCAGGTGTATCTCCAATCCTTCAAACCACAAGGGTTGGTGTCTCCAGGAGAACTGATGACCAGAAACCAATGGCAGGTTTCTATTTTTTATTATTTCATAAGTAGAGCTCATAGGATGATGCACTATATGGAAAAGTCTCTGAGAAGGGGACTGCTATTAACTTCTCATCTTGGAGCAGACTAACAGCACTTTATTAGAGGACTGTCTCTTCAGGAAGTCATGATCAAAATGTAGACCTGTATGATGGGAGTGAAGAGAAGCCTAAGCTGTTACTAAGCTGCTGACCCAGGGTCTTCTGCCCTGAAGTAACGTCAAACTACTCAGCTCCTTCCTTTCCTCTGGGAAGCTCAATGTGGAGTAAGACCAGGGTCTGCCTTGGTTTCCAGCACAAGGTGGGCTGGTTTGTGTGTGTCAATGACTAACCTGGATGCATGTTCTCTGAGCATGTGTTCGAGTCAGACCTGGTACCATACTCATGTTTTTTTGCACGTGATTATTTGGTACCAAGATCTTTGGTGTCAGAAAGGAAGGAGGAAGACAAATGAGAAGAGAAAGACAGCTAGAAATTAGATTAGAGAGTGTGAGACACAGAAACAGAAAGGTAAAAAAAAAGGCCAGACCCTGAAAGGAGATAAATGGACAGAAAGAGACCATGAAATAAGACATCATGTGTATAAGGGAGATAAATATACTGTGACTGTGATAAGCATAGGGAGAGGGAGGGAAGCAGAGAGAAGGATGGGAGAAGATAAATAAGATATAGATAGATATTACATAGATAAATGGTAGTGACAGTGATAGACAGTATAGAGAAACACAGTGACAGAGATAAATGTTGACAGAGATAGAAACACATAAATAACAGGAAACAGCAAGACTGATGGCTGAAGACAGAGATAAATAAGTGATTGCAAGACAGAGGGAAAGAGATGAATTACAGATGAAAACATTAGAATCAAATAAATAATTAGATAACAAAAAAGATAAGTGAAATGGACAGGTAGATGTGTATAAAGACAAAGATAGAAACAGAAAGAGGAGAGACGACTGAGACTGAGACTGAGACTGAGACTGAGACTGAGACTGAGACTGAGACTGAGACTGAGACTGAGACTTCCTGTGATGGTAACTGAGCGTACAGGATGTGCTGTCCTTAGGTAGGGGAGATCCTGGTTTGGAAGATGTGAACTATATGCAATTGCCAAGCAAACTGGTATTTCTCTTGCTTGGAACAGAGCTGAAGTCTAGGGGGGTAAATGAAAGCCTAAATGTCTACAAAGGGTAAGCTAGGGGGGGTAAATGAAAACGTAAATGTCTACAAAGGGTAAGCAAAATAAACAAACCCAGAGAAATGGTCAGGCATGCTGGGACCAGAAAAGACCAAAACCTGAAGAGAACAGGTAGCAAAGGAGAATCCAGAAAGCACCAACTCCATATGCACAGCTTACAACTGTACTTGAGGTGTGCATTGAGCCAGATGGAGTGGTGGGAAGACTCTCCAGAGAGTGTCTTCTCAAAGACACCTTTCCTGGGCACAGAGCTGTCTGAGGTTGGTGGGATATGCTTGGGCAGATTTTGCTAAAGCAAGGAAGGATCACAGTAGGAAGAGATGGGCCCAGTCTCTTCTTCCTTGATATTCCTCTCTGCCACCATGTTCCATGGGCCATAGGCAAGAAATACCATCTTGGAGGAAAGGCTTAATTTTAGTTAAAAGGCCAAGAAAGCTACAGGGAAACAGGCTAAGCAAAGCATAGGGGAGAATTCAAGGTGTTGCTTTCTTTTGGCTAGGGTTGAAAGTAAGGGCAGCCCACGCAAATACATGCACTAGGACACACAGAACTAAAACAGAAAGGGAAAAATAAAATGGCCTAGTTCAATCCCCAAACCAGGTCACTTGCTGATTCTCACCTGTGATGTGCTCACCTGATCTACAAGCCATGTCCACGTCCTTCTCAAAATCGGTCTGAAAGACAGAGAACACAGAGGGTGTTGTCAAAAGGAGGTGGTGGGGGAAAGAAACCATCTAGAAAATGCAAACCCCACTTTACTTAGTGGCAGAAGAGTCATGGAGATATGCTTGCCATGTGCTTTTCAGTATGGGAAATGGACCTCCTTGATCCATCTGCAATTTCTGAACTTTAGGCAGCTGTAACGCTGGAGCACTGTTTTTCAGCTGGCTTCATCTGCTCATCCACACACTAATTCCTGGGCTGCCAGATTAAAATATTTCCCTGGAACACATCTAACCAAAGCACATTCCTACAATATACAGGGGCAGGTTCCTCACCTGGTCTATCTTGGATATATCCCCTAACCTGTAGACTACATGGATTCTCCTCCACTCAGTGAAAAGGTCTGGAGACTCTACTGAGAACTTCCATACCCACTGGGCTCCCTTGTGGTTTGTCACCAAGTCACATGCAGTACAAACAAGCCTTGTCTTTTGAAACCCTGAGTACCCAAATCAATGGTTCCTGTAGGCACAGAAGATGAATAACTTTTTCAAGTGGTCTGAAGAGCCAAATGAAACCTCATTCTTCTCCCAGTATGAGTTAATCCTTTTTCTAAACCTTTCAGCAGATAACATTTGCAAGAACTAGATATGAGGGGGATTGGACTAGATGATCTTTTGAGGTCCCTTTCAATCCCTAGTGATTCTATGATTTTATGATATACCCAGTCACAGTGGGCCAGGAATTTTCATGGAAAGACCATGGACTAGCAAAAGGTAGAAGAGTTCACAAATTATTTCTAGTATCACTTCAAAAACAAGATGCTTAATGTAATTGCATTGATGACACTAAGTGCATCCCAGCCTAATATGAAGAAGGGTGTGAAAAAAAATCCCCATCCACCATGGGTTAAACACTTTAATACAGCAGGTTGAGATTCAAGATTTTTGAGGAGCTGGTTGAAAAATTATCTCAAAATTCTTGATGCTGCTTTCTTAGTAAATTATTTGGGATACAAAATAAATCTGAAAAGAGTATAAGAGAAATGAGAGGGCTAAGGTTTAAATAGGCAGGTGTGATGACACAGAAAAACATGAACATAATCTCATTTTCATGATAGGAGTTCCAGAAAAAATTCAGATGAAAAACCTGCACCAGTTCTGCAGTCAAATAAATAAAAGATAGGTTTATATTTAATACCAGCCAACAAGATTTCGTGGAAAACAGTTCTACTCAGCTAAACTTCTTTCCACTTGTCGGGCGGATTTGGAGACTATCGGAAAGGGTAACAGCAAAAAAAATGCCATCCTGCAAAGCTTTTGATTTCTTCAGTTATTTTACAACACAGTGACTGTAAAATAGAATTGTGCCCCTCTAAAAATATCAGCGAGGAGTCATCATTCACATCTCGAATCTGGAGTTTTTTTGTGCTGGAATGTGAAGAAAACTGACTGCAATCTCTCCACTTCTCAACACATCCATCAACCACAAACGCAACCTCATCACTAAAAAACTTGTAGCTGACACAGAATTCTGCAAACTGGCTGACAATGAATGAAAGCAGGGAGTTACACAGGGAGGCAAAACCCCTGAAACTTCAGAATCTAGTGTTTGAGATGGTGACAAGAGAATAACGAATATAGCATCCACATTTTTTAAAGGCTGGTGAGTCTGAAGGGTGCGTGGAGGAAGGGTTATGTAAATAATTTGAAGGCAAATGTCTTACAGAGGGAGAATAAAAAAGCTGTGTGTGCTTTAACTTATGGAAAGGAAGACAGAATGGATATGATTATGGCTTCTGTTATTGAAGGAGCAAAAGTACTAGGCACGCAAGGGGCTTCCTAATTACACTTAAATAGGCATAGCAAGAAGCTGTCTGAAAATGAGAAGACTAAGCATTTAAATTAGAAACAAGGCACCTTTTAACAAACAGCTCTGAGATGTGGTAGAATTATCTCTCTCTTCATGTCCTGACTTAAGACATTCTGCTGTTTGAAATGAGACCTTGTACCCAAACACAAGCTGTTTATCTCTGCACAGGAGTGAGTGGAAAGAACTCACCACTGGGTTATGATATAGGTCTAGTGTTAAATGGACATTTCTGGAACTTGTTCAAATGTTGTGATTGTCCTGATGTCCTTGGCCCAGCCACAGAATCTAAATGCCTCTGATATAATCTATATCATAATACTGAAGCAGATGCAAAATTATTCCCCCCACAGCTTTTTCTTCTCCAGCCATATCTAGGCTGTTTCCAAAGGACTTATACAAAAGAAGGAAGGTTTGCAGTATGTTTAATTATATTTCCAGTGAAGTAAGGGAAGCAAATGCACTTTGGAGAGAAACAACCCCCCTGAGGACAGCATCTTTATAATAATGATCCCTCACACTGTCATTAAAACAGTATTCAACTACTGGCTTACAGCTCCAGCTAGGACAAGGCACTGTGATGGGGATGAATAGGCCTGGAAGACCATGGAACTATATGTGGGCTTTACATTTTCTGTTTAAGAAAGGATTTCACCAAGATTGATGAAAAACGTGGTGTGTACGTTCAAGCTCCTTAACACTGCAATGAAGAGAAACGGGATTTGTGTGAAGGAGCCTGTGCTAAGCACTATGTTTGTTCAAGTTTCAAGTTCATATTTAAAAGAAAAAAGGGTGAGGACTGCAAAATGTACGATGGACAGAGCTCTTTGTTCATCAGTCATGAGTTAAAAATGCCTCTAGGTCCTTAAATAATAGACTAGGTGGTAGTTTTCCCTACCATTAGCTGAGCGTGTCCATTCTGAAATGACCCCCCCGAGTCTCCATTGCCCTCTTCCTGACGATCTACCACTCGGCACTTCACAGCATCCTGGACCTGCAGGAATAAATGGATTTACAAAAGTCAGAGTCAGACAGGAATACCAATCCATATGAAATTCTGATGAAGAAAAAAACTATAATCCTTGGTAAATCAAAAGAACATGCTATTTTAGTAGCATTCAGGTATTCATTCCAAGTATTTGTATGTTACACATCTCACATCCCAGCAGAGCAACTCCAAGGTTTTACAGGTGTTCTGGGTGACAGCATTGGTCACTTCTAGTTGCTTGATGAATACAGCCAAGAATAAAAACGTCTCCTGTTTTGCAGCTTGCAATATGTTTACAGTGGATGCTGTTGCACAAATCATTATATTGGGGTTTACAAAGTCTGGTTATGATCCTATATAGGCTGCAATATATAGCTGTTCCAAACCTCATTGAAATCAATGGGAAAAAACTGCCAGCAACTGCAAGGAGTAAAATGCAAACTCATGTTCATAATGCAATTAGTTGAAGGAATCTCAGCCAAACCAGTGGTGTAATTCCATTGATTTCATTGGTCTGACATAAGAAATTCATCTGTTTTACTTAATTTAAAGGCACTGTAAGAAGATAAAATGAATATTGGCGGAAAAAAATGCAACCAAACATTGCTGTCTCTGAGATTAATAGTCTATCCACTCAGTAAGGATGAAAAGAATAAAAGAAACATAAAAGACCCGTTCTTTCCTTCCCTGATATAATTTACCATTTTAAAAATCCACAGGGAGGCTGGAGGGAATTCACTCAATTTTCTTGCCTGTCTATTGCTAGCTTTACTCTCTAGTTCTAATATCTTGGCACTAATACCAACATATGATCTGCAAACCTCAGTGCAATTTGCGCTTCTTGCAATCAAACAAATTGTTGTTCTGGATATTCCACCTTCGGAGGTGGGTGTAAACATTCTGGAAACATTAATTCTGGTATTAAACAAGCAAAGCTTGACGTGGGAGCTCGTCTGAGATCACTCCCAGACTCCATTCTGCAGGATGCTCGGCATGACAAGCGTTAGTTCATTCCTTCTTCTCTCTGACCAATACTCTCATGGTAATTTTTGTGATCACTGCCTACACAAAGGCAAAAGTTCATAGGATTAGAGAAGCTACGAGGATGACTGGACATTTTTCAGATATTTTCTATGAGAAGTATGTTGGCTATATAAAAGACAACAACTTGCTGACAAACAGGTGTAGGGAAGTGATTGTCATCCTGCACTTGGTACTGGTGAGGCCACACCTTGAGTACTGGGTTCAGTTTTGGGCACCTAAATACAACAAAGACACTGAGATGCTGGTTCAAAGAAGGGCAACAAGGTCAGTGAAAGCTCTGGAGAACAAACCTTGTGAGGAGCAGCTGTTAGTAGTTAGTCTGAAGAAGAGGAGGCTGAAGGGAAATCTTATAGCTGTCTGCAACTGCCTGAAAGGTGAAGGTTGGTCTCTTCTCACAATTAACGTGCAATAGGACAAGAGGAAAGGGCCTCAAGTTGCATCAGGGGAAGTTTAGGTTTGACATTAGGACAAACTTCACAGAAAGGATCATCAGGCCTTGGAACAGGCTGCCCAGAGAGGGCTTTGAATCACCATCCCTGGATGTGTTGAAAAGTTGTGGAGATCTGGAGTTTAGGGACAGGGTTTAGTGGTGGGCTTGTGACAGCTGGAGTAATGGCTGGACTTGATGATCTTAAAGGTCTTTTCTGACCTAAATGATCCTATGATTCATTCGTCTCACCTCCCGCCTTAGGATGCAATGCACCATAACGATGACGAAGCCCTCCAGTGAGTCAAAGACAGCAAAAAGGATCTGGAAGAGTGCTGACCGCCGATCTGTGATTGCCAGAACTGCAGACATCCAGGTGAGAGCCAGGAGAGGTAGGACCACGCAGGAGCTCCATAACGAAGCCCTGTCAAGGGAGAGAAAAAGCACATTGAGCTCCAGACTCACCAGCTTCCTTGTGGGATGCTAATTCAGCCTCCCAATCCCATGGGGCTTCAGAAGACTTCCAGCAAACGCATACTTGTGCTCGAGTCTTCTGAGCCCCTCTCAGAGGGAAGCAGGAAGATACTTTGCACGCTCACACTACCAAAACAGGTGACACACATTTCTACGGAGGGACTACTTTTCAATGGTGCAGTCATGCATAAAACTTGAGGTGAGGAGGAAGGATGCAGATACCTCACTCCCCCTTTCACACCCTTCCCACTCTAGGTCACTAGTCCACATGATGGCATTTCCCAAGGAGGGGAGTTAAAATACAGTCACTGGAGGTCGCCACAAGGAAGGGAAATAGTTGCAGCAGAGACTGGTTTGTCACGATGGCTGTCAGAACTTGGGTTACAGACTCTTGGACTTCCACAGCACATGGAAGACACCAACACTGGGGACACATATTACATTTTCAAGTGACTAAAACGGACAAGCACAGAGCTGATGTGGAGACTGGTATGTTGTGGCTGATCCTTTGTTCTACAGCTGATGGTCCCTACAATACTACCTCAACGAACCTGAGAACTGATACCTGACTATGTTTTAGGTGAACTTTCTGCTTTCTTGTGTGATGTCCCCAGATGAAAGATTTGAAAAAAAAACATAGTTGTTTCATGATTTAGCAATTCTGGTAAATAAGTTTATCCTTAGATGGATATTTTGGGTTAAAATAACTTGAGGTTCAAGCCACTTAATACACAAGAAAGAAAACAGGACAGAACATTTTTCTGTAATGAGAGTACTGCCCCATGAACCTCCAGTTTAACCATGAATGATGGCTGTGGAAATGGGAAAGCAGCTCTGTTCCCATGGACCACTTAATCATTCAGATCCCTGATGAAAAAAAGGGTCCCAAACAATTTTAACAGCTTACTAGGGAGATTTTAAGCTGTCAGTCATCCTATATATTTAGCAGCGCTGGTGCACCAAGAGTACCAGAAGAATTTCCAATAGACCTATGCACAGGCTGAATAAAAACTGAGCTTCTAGAGTTATTTTTTTTTGTGTAGAAAACCTCAATCTAAATGCTAACAAACAAATACAAGTGACACAACAAATTACAGGACAGGTAGCAGGACACACGTTTTGCAGTACTTACATGGGACTTGCTTACCATTTTCTGATACGTGATCAAGCTTTTAATAACACTTACTCACTGGTTATCCACTCTCACAGATCTCAGTGAGAGTTTTATCTGACAAAAGTTGGAGCTGGGACACAGGTATGGACATTGGGATGTAATGCCCTTGCTTAAGAGTTTTTTTCAATGATTGTTACATCAGTTCTGCTGTAATCACCACATACTGAAGTGATGGGTTATTTTTATAGTCACAATGATATTCTGGTTGCAAATATTTGTACTCAGCATCCCTGGAGATACTTAAAAGATGTGTAGATGTTGTGCTGAGGGACGTGGCTTAGTGGTAACCTGTCACTGCTGGGTCAGTGCTGGACTGCATGATCTTAAAGGTCTCTTCCAACTCAAAAAACTCTTTGATTGCTACAACCTGTCCAGACTCAGAGGTGTTCCTTAGTGATATTATTAAGCAATGTAATTGGAAGGAGCATGTAAATGGACTATAGGGGTTTCCTTTCAATTAAAACAAGCAAGATGAGATTTCTTTGTGAGGTAAAGTCCATAAGATAAGGTGATACCTTGTAATTTTATACAGGCTGACAAACTAAATGTTCTTTGATGTCCAATATGAACCAGAATTTCAAAGTATTATTTAAAAAAAAAAGGCAGCAGCCACACAGTCCTCAAAAAAAACAAAACTACTAAATAGAAGTTTTTACGCCACTTCTTCCTCAGCCCTCTGAAGTCTGCCCCATTATATTGAAACCTCTCTTTGCTATCATTTGCCATTAAGAAGTAAGCACAGAGAAAAGCCAAATGGAAAGATAAGTCTTGCTCGATAACATGCCAGTCTAGATGTGTCTTCCATGCAAGCACCAGCAAACACAACATGCCTTGATGTATGACTCGGTAGATGAAGTCATTCTGGTAGCAACTTGCAGATGTAATTGCTGTAAATCAGTAAATGCTGCTAGAAAAGGTCTGTACCAAGCAACCCTGCTTCCTAGAATTATCTCACAACACACATGACACACAGATATGTGCATGCTAACACCACCAACGTGCAAATAAGAAACCTGGCAATGACATCTGAGAATGGACCTGACATGTAAGTAGGGGTCTCTATCCAAATGGGGATGGGTTTCTCATTCTTGCAAAGAACCACAACATCAGATTGACAATGATCTGGACCTGCATCCAAGATGTGGATTTGGGGATGCTAAGGAGGGAAAATATGTTTTTCCTCAGAAAATGGTTGGACTGGCTTCAAAACCTGCTTAAAAAACTCTACAGAAAAACTCATCAAGAAAGAACTTTTGAGTCTATTTGCTGTCCAATGCATCTCCTGGAAGTCTTCCAGACCAGGTTGGATGGGCTTTGAAGAATCTGGTCTAGTGAGAGATGTCCCTGCCCATGGCAGGGGAATGGAACTGGATGATTCCTGAGGTCCCTTTCAAATGAAGTCACTCTACAATTCTATCACAACTACAGTGGGCTCTCTACATATTTCCTTTCATCTTCATGCTGGAGTCAGTCAGTCCTTCCCAACCTCTTACTCTGTCTCCATATAGGCAAAAGATTTAACTTCTGAGCTGAGACATCCTGATGGGCTTCAACGTTGCAGATGATAAAAACATTGTCTGCTCTTCCAGCTCAGATGATGAAAACAGAATTGGGCCCTATACTCACCTGAAGTAAATCGGGAGTTTGCCAACTAAGTTGTGCTGGTTTACAGCAGCTAAGAGTTTGGCCTTTCTGCTGCTCTGTGACTCACCCTGAAGTTACCTTCTCAACAATATCCATCCCTTACAAACATTACAGAAATGTTACTTGACACTTAATGCATAATCTTCTCAGGCAGCAGATGGCAACAGGTCAGAGGAATACAACCTATTCTGATTTTACTTTCAAAGCTCTGTTTAGCTTTTGAGATATTACATTCAAAAAAAGTTCCATTTAAAAAAATTATATCAAGCTAAAATTTCAGAAGAAAACTCAGGGGACAATAAGTGGGTTTCCTTTGTTATTGCCAATATTTCTGCTTGCTGTGAGCTGAATGCATAGCAGAACTCATACTCGTGCCACTTTTCCATCTGTCCCTTTTGCAGGAGGTACTGAGAATCCTTAAAAATGTCCAGAATAACTTATATGACCTAAGAAACTTATGGTGCCATATGACAAGCAAAGATCACTGCACTGCACTCTGGAATCATGCTATGGGTTCATTGGGTGATGAGCATAACCTGACAATGTCACTCAGCCATACAGTTGTAGTGTCATTTTGTTCTTCCCTACCACACCACACTACTGATGCATTGGAGAGAGAGGAGGGAGGCTCTTACTCCAGGGTCTGGCAATGCCACAGCACAGCGTACCCAAATGTAATGACAATGACGTATGACAACAACACGGCCACACCATCAACGTCCACAGCTCTATCTAGCATGAAGAAAACTCAGCCTCATGAAAACATAAGGCAGAACCAACGCTGTCAAGAACACATTTAGTCAAAATGTGAAAAAAGCTAGATGTGGTTTTGCTCTTTAGGTAACTGGTGACCTTGGAAGTCTTCATTTTGAAAAAGAATCAGGAAGAGCTGGTGGCATTTAGAGGACAGCAATGGAAAGAGTGAAAAAGGGGGTTTAGAAACAAAGAGCTACATAAGGAAAGATGAAGAGAACTGAGCCCTGACAAAAGACAAATGCAGAGGGGCACACTGTACATGGCAACAAAGATGTAAAGGGCCATTATGAAGAGGCAAAGTGATCCATTCTTTTCATAACTGAACACTGACAGTACCACAAGCTAAAGAAGTAGCAAAAGGAAAAATAACTTTATCATTCTAAAAGCAGCATCAGGAGAGGAGCTCAGAAAAGGGAGGTGGTGGGTGTATTTTTATAATGGTCTATTCTTTCTAAAAGCAAGAGTATTGCCCCAAAGTTAGAGACAGTTTCAGAGAAACCAACTTTACCTCAACGTCCCTATAATCAACATAGGAAATCTGCAGCTAGAAAATAGAGGGCACTGTGCATGTTCCTCCCATTCACATATTTACATTTTTCTCTAAAAGAGGTGTTTTTCTCAGATGCTTCAATCTGAACCATAAAACTAGGGAAAGAGGAAATCAAATGCCTGTAAATGAGACAAGCAGGTAATGAAGTAGCTATGGGTACGCCGATTAATTATTTATCCTAAAAATAAAGGAATTTGGTCTTTGATGGTCCAAGCAAGGACCTGCAGGGCCTAAGTGTTACCCCTAGGTAAGGATACAATTTCAAATTCGTGGAGCTATGAGAACAAGTCTCCTGAGGAATAAACTCTTTCGTAAACCCCCCCATTAGTCCTGGAATTACAATATGGGCAGAAAATTGACATCTAAGACTTTCTGAAATGAATTTGAATACAGAAAAAGAGCAAATCCCTTAGATGCGAGATCTGACGCCTGAGCTTCTGGTGACGTAAAAGCCATCATGAATGAGAAGAGTAAGGAGAAGTCCCTGACACTGACTTTTAGGTGGGCTGTCTGCAAGGTGAATACACTGTGCAAGGCTCAGTCACTTCCCTGTGGTTAGAACTTGAGAGTCCATATGTACAATACACTGCGTGGCAGGAATCCCATCCATCCATCCATCCATCCATTTAATCCATCCATCCAAAAGGAGTCCTTGGTATCTGCAGTGGTTGTCCTTGTTGATGTCAAGTACAAAGAAATTGCAAGATCTTGAGATATTTTACTTCTGTCCCAGACAAAAGATTTGACAGGTAGCTAAGACACACTAATTATAAGGCAGTATTGCACAGCCTGAGGCTACTCTGCAGGCAGCAATAAAAGGAAGGAAATCGAACACCTTCTTTACCTCTGTCTGTACTTCTGGAGGCTGTCCTGATATCAAGCCCCGAACTGCTGAGACTCCAGAGGAAGTTGAGACAAGAGAGGAGCTTGTCTTCGTCGATGAGGACTGGGTTAGGGATAAGTTGAGCAAACTGGATGGACATAAATCCAGGGACCCTGATGGGATGCACCCATGTATACTAAGGGAGATGGCAGAAGTCATTGCTAGGACACACTCCATCATCTTTTCTAAGTCATGGGGATCAGGAGAGATGCCTAGGGACTAGAGGATAGAAAATGTCACTCCATCCTTCAGAAAGGGTAAGAAGGAGGACCCAGGTTACTATAGACTGCTCAGCCTCACCTCCATCCCAGGAAAGCTGATGGAACAATTTGTCGTGGACGCTGTCTCTAGGCACATCAAAGACAAGAGGGTCATTAAGGACATTCAGCATGGCTTCACCAAGGGCATGTTATGCTTGACCAACCTGTTAGCCTTTTATGAGGGCATAACCAGGTGGACAGATGATGGCAGAGCAGTGGATGTGGTCTGTCTTGACTTCAGTAAGGCATTTGACACAGTCTCACACAGCATCCTTGCAGCCAAATTGAGGTAGTGTGGACTGGATGATCGGGTAGTGAGGTGGATGGTGAACTGGCTGCAGGATAGAAGCCAGAAAGTAGTGATCAATGGGACAGAGTCTAGTTGGAGGCCTGTATCTAGTGGAGTCCCCCAAGGGTCTGTACTGGGAGCAGTCCTGTTCAATCTATTCATTAATGTCTTGGATGAGGGACTAGAGAGCACTGTCAGCAAGTTTGCTGATGACACAAAGCTGGGTGGTGTTGCCGACACCCCTGCAGACTGTGCTGCCATTCAGCGAGATCTGGACAGGCTGGAGAGCTGGGCAGAGAACAATGTAATGAAGTATAACAAGGGTAAGTGTTCTTGCATCTGGGCAAGAACAAGCCCATGTACCAGTACAGGTTGAGGACTGACCTGTTGCAGAGTAGTGTAGGAGAGAGGGAGCTGGGGGTCCTGGTGGACAGCAGGATGTCCATGAGCCACAAGTGTGCTCTTGTGGCCAAGACAGCCAACAGCATCCTGGGGTGGATCAGAATGGGGATGTTTAGCAGATGAAGAGAGGATCTTCTCTCCCTCTGCTCTGCCCAAGTGGACTACATCTGTCCAGTTCTGGGCCCCTTAGTTCAAGAAAGACATGGAAGTGCTGGAAGGAGTCCAGTGTAGAGCAACAAGGATGATGAGGGAAGCGGAGCACCTCCCTTATGGGGAGAGGCTGTGGGAGCTGGGTGTCTTTAGCTTGGAGAAGAGGAGAATGAGGGGTGACCTCATTAATGTCCATAAATATGTGAAGGATGGGTGTCAGGAGGATGGAGCCAAGCTTTTCTCAATGTCATCTAGTGATAGGACAAGGGGCAATGGGTGTGGGCTGAAATATAGGAGGTTCTATATAAATATCAGAAGAAACTTCTTCACAGTGATGGTGATGGAGTATCGGAACGGGCTGCCCAGGGAGATTGTGGAGTCTTGTTCTCTGGAGACATTTAAAACCTGCCTGAATACGTCCCTGTGTGACTACTTGGTCTAGGTGATCCTGCTGTGGCAGGGGGACTGGACAACATAATCTTTCAAGTTTCCTTCCAATTCCTAATGATTCTATGATTCTGTGAAATGTAGGAACGGAGGTCTGCCAATGGCAAAATATGCTCAGCATCTTTTCCAGAATAACCTGATGGGAAAGGTTTGTTTTTTAAGCCACTCCTGTGAAGTCTAGCTAGCCCTTAATGGGTCACAGACAACCAAAGTTTTCTTTTTCATCATTGCTCAAGTCAAGAAATTGCACAATTTCCAGGACATATTTTTACTAACTGCTCTCCCATCAGTAGTTTACAATGTTTGTCCTCAGTTATGCATCCCCTTCTCTGTTAGACACAGATATTACCATAAAGACTTGCTCAAAATTTCTAAGGTTTACAAAAGAGAAGAAAAATGGATAAAAGATCAATCCTTTCATGCCATGCTATTCACAGAATCACGGAATGTTAGAGGTTGGAAGGGACCTCGAAAGATCATCTAAGTCCAACCCCCCCTGCTGTCTCAAGATGTCCTACATGGGGCTCAGACCCATGACCCCAGGAAGTCAGAGTTCCATGCTCTACCAGCTGAGCCAACCAGACCCAGCCTGAGCCAACCAGACCCAGCCAAGAGGACATTCAAACCTGTGGGAGGTACAGGCAGAGCAACCCCAAGCAACCTCAGCAGAAACAAGGTAGGAACAGAGAGAAGTGCTCTCTGCCAAACAACTACGGCTAATTCCAGGTGTGAGAAGAGCCAGGAATCCTCATGACACCTGAATTACATTGCAAGACTTCAAAACTGAATGGCAAAGTCTGAGATGAAGGACAACAGAACAGTGGCATGAAGCGTAACGAGGACTTTGCCTTATTGACAACCTCATTTACAATAGATTTGGAAGAAGAAAAACAGAAAGAGTTCAGCTGCAGAATGAAGTGGATGACAAGGGTAGATGAGGGCTGAGTGAACTGATTCATGTGTTGCTTAGTGTTCCCTTCACAAGGACATGAGCACAGGACACTTCAGGACAGACAACAAAAACAGTACCAGAATTTATCATCTGAGGTTTTCTATCTGCTGGGAAACAAAAGGCATCTCTTCTTAGAAGAGCCCTCCAATTCCTATCAAACCACTTACAGTAGAAAAAGCAGAGTAAGTAGGAGATCTGGATTTCATATCCTCCTTTTTACATTATTTTTTCTGATGTGAAGATGAGAATAAGTGATTTATGACAGAGCAGTGCCAGACAATAGGGGAGAAGGATTTGAGATTGTTTTAAATGACTTCACTGTGAACTGAAAGCAGCTCCTACTTAACAGTGTAATGTATTAATAATAAAGCTTCTGCTGGTTTATCATTCCCCTGCAGTCCTAAAATACAGCAACTGGCTAATTCTAGGCTTGTGGTCCATCCCACCATCTCAGCTGGGCACTGCTACAAAAGGTAAGCAAATTACTCCAGTAGTGACAAGTAAATGAGATTTCACTTAGGTTTTGCCTCCCATACAAACTGTCAGCTTTAAACGGGGTGAGTGAATATTCTTTTTCCTAGCACCACCAGCTTGTTTTTCAGAAATGAAAGTTTTTCCCTAAACTCTTTTGCATTTTTATATAAATGGCTTTGCTTTAAGAAGGAAAAAAAAAACCAGAAAAAAGGAGAAAAACTTGCATTTTGATTTCCTTTTGCATATCTACCTCTTGAGATCTGGCACGCAGCTGCCTATTTTGTTTGGATTAATTAAAGGTAGGAGTTTTCAAATCACAAATGTGTAGATCTGAGACTTTTTCTGTCACACATTAATCTATATATCACTTGAGACATCAAAACAAAAATATAGCATCACTTGGAAATGAGGGAGATAACAAAATTTCAAAAAGGGAAGGAAGACAAATCTTCCTTCACCGCTCATCCTCCTACCTTAACCTTTGGGAAAAAAGCCAACTATATAAATAGCAACAATTTCTCCTGTAGAACAAAGGTCTGGCATTTTCATTATTTTTTAATTTTTCTAATTCCAGCAGCATCTAAGGAAAGATTTAACTGCATTTGAGTTTTAGAACTGAGAGCTATGAAACACTTTAGGATTTTGAGGACCAATTCCAAGTGCTTTTAGGGGTCTAAAAGAAGCAGTTAACACTTATCAAATCAGAACTGCACTTCTATGAGTAATTAAACTTAAGTTTAGCCTTTTATAAGAGTCAAAAAAACCCCAACAGAACACTTAGAAGTGATTCACCAACCCATCTAAATCACACAGAATGCTCTGCAGCCTCTAGAATAATAAACGCAAGCACTTGATTAAGTGTTTGACAAAAGTGGAGTTTGAGGACCCTGTCTACCTTAAGTCTTTAACTCCAGGAACAAAATTAAATAGGGGCATTAAACATACATCCAGCTTCCAATAAATGACAAGACCCTTTGTCTTCCATGTTGCTGCTCACATGCTTACACTTAGGCAGGTCCTACAGACACTTTCAGGACTCAGCTCATCAGCTTTTGGTCCTGCAGGAGCCCTACACTACTCATGGCCCACAGAATGAGGTCAGGGACAGTTGGGAATGTGGGGAGGTGGGCAGGAACATGGGGAGAGAAAACAAACAAGGGCTGGTGAGTGCAGGGAAATGGAAGAGGGACATAAAATAAATTAAGAAAAAACAAAAAATGAAAACAAAACCAAAAAAAGAACGTGGAAAGAAAGCAAGAAAAGAAGTTGAAATTAGAGGAACTAACATGGCGTTACTGGTGGCTGTGGCCGAAACTTCAGCAGAAGAAACTACTCCACACTTGGAACATTTGAGCGTCATGCCGTAAAGGGGCACTGCCATCTGACTGCAATTAAAACCAAAAGACTGAAACAAAACAAAACACTTTGCTTATGAACACAAAACGTAGAAAGGAAAGGGAAAGACAAGCCAAAAGAAAGAAGGAAAGGAAGGAAGAAAGGGAACGAACCAACCATACCCAGTTTGAAAAGAGAAATGAAAGACAGGCAGGAATAAAACTCTCTCATCTGTACCACTCCAGATGCAGGAAATGGGGGGAAATGTGCAGCTCAGAGAAGTGTTGATGCTCCTGGAGAGGGTGGAACTGTGTTGGTGAATGTTTTGCAAGATTTAGGGTGTCTCTCTCTGGCACCCATGGAAAGGAAACCAGTAGAGCTCTCCCAGTCTCCACCCCCTTCTTTTTGTTTTTGAGAAATTGTTCTTTTCACTCCTGGCCCTTTTGCTCCAAAACAAAAGAGGTGGCAGGGTTGTACAGTAGAAGGCAAGAAGTAGGGCTGTGGGGACTGTGTTTGCCTATCTGTTCCTAAAAGCAGTGCAAGGAGTAAGTCATATATTTTCTCCACTGGCCTTTGTGTGCTAATCAATGCCTTGATGGGGATACCCACGTGGCAGCTGACAACACCAGGAGATAAGCCACTATTTGACTGCTTCATCTGTGACGAAGGACATGCAAATGGGACTGCTGATGTCCTGGATGTTATGCATGAGCTTGGGTGTTTTGTAAGACTGTCAAACTGCCCTGAAGGGAGCCAGACTGGCTGACCACTTTTGAGACATTTTTCCTCTCAGATCTTGTTTTGGAGCTGAAAATATCTTTGAGATAAACCCTGAGACTTATCCACTTCACATGGTTTTTTGGATGAGATCAAATACAGAACCAGGCCATAGTGGGCTGCTGGTATAAGGGGTTGCAGTGATCTGCTAAAGAGCATGTCCTCATGCTTTATAGAAGCTGATGTATGTTAATCCACCTAGCTGCCAAGCCAGTTCTTACTCAGGAGCCCTGAAGCCATGTTAGCTTGGCATTGGCCCTGCTTCTTCCCAGAATGTACTAGCTAGTGTGCACTCTCTGATTTGCATAGATAGACATCCATCTACATCAGATCTGGCTTAGAAAATGGGCAGGAGTCTGCAAAAAAATCCTCCAGACCTACATGCAGTCCTGATCTCAGAGAAGTCAGGAACATCACTGACAAAGGAATGAGGGTCTGTCATTCCTGGGTGATGGCAGAGCAGCTGGTGAGGGGTGACATTCGCAGGTACCAAACGTCAGGAAATTTACAGCTCTACCCTGTTTGGGAGAGATGAGGAAACCTGACAGATGGTTTCTTGACTTTTATGGCTTTCTGTTGTCTCACTGTGGGGAAAAAAAAAAAAAGACATCCCCATGAACACCAACATGGCAATGTCAGTGGTCCTTGAAAGTGGCTCACTTTCACTTGGCTATTGATTTGTCTTTTAATTAGTCACAGTGACACAAGCCATTACTCCCTTCCAGAACAATGGCTAAGGTATCCCAGAGAAACTTTCAGCCTTCAGATACTCAGGAAATTAGCTCCTGTGTCAATAGATACAACTTTTCCAGGAAGGATGGGATCCTTAAGGATCTTCAAGTGCAGGTTAGATGGGGCTTTGAGTAACCTGGTTTAGTGGAAGGTGTCCCTGCCCACGGCAGGGTGTTGGAACTAGGTGTCTTTAAGGCGTCTTCCAACCCAAACCATTCTGTGATTTTGTGATGGTGTAAATCCAGTGAGGACGATGGCTGAACCAAAGACAAAGTGGGTCTTGACAGGCATTAAGCACACGACCCTTAAAAAAAACCAGACAGCTTATCCCCACATCTGCAAGCCACAAAGAACAGATAAGCAGAGAGACAGAAAGAGGCAGAGACAGTCAGCAAAAAGGAAATAGATTGATTTGAGGAATTTGATGGAAAAACTATACCAGAAAAACATGAATGACGCTGAATCACAAAGAACTGGCCAAAAGACCTCCATAACACACAACTGTAGCTGCTGTTGGTTGCATCTGTGCAGAAAGCTATAAGCAGCAGGCACATATGCAGATACATTTACACTCTAATTTGTTCTCGCTGGTGGCATGAGGTTGTTAACATACTGAATTTCCGCATCAGGTTTATATTGGTGCCTGCGTTTATGAAAGGGTAGCTAATGAAATAATCACAGTGGTGAATAATGCGTTCATTTAATTTTGTTCTTTTCTTTCCTGCTTCCTAAATATCCACAAGCAACTCACAGATTCATCTGGTGTGTTCACTGGAGCCTGGACTTTGATACCTTTTATTGAATAGTGCTTTGCCCTGCTCACAACCTAAGGTGCAAGAGCTGCTTACAACATGAAGTATTCCCACATGAAGGGCAATATGAATCTGTTCCTAATTTAATGTAGTTATTATCTTTCCAATTACTTTCTTCTCCATGCACTGACAATCCAGCTCCGTCACACCCCACCAGGACAGTCCTGCAGAGAATATTTCAAGCAAGGTATTGGGGCAAAACTTTCTCAGGTTGTCTGTATAACCAACAGAGAGATAAAAGAAGTAAAGGGACTCCAAGGGGCAAGATGGAACAACTAAACAAGGCTCCCATCTCTCTCTAGCAGTTACAGAAGAAGCCAAAGGAGATTAAACTCAGTAGGCTAAAATTAGCCTTTGTGAATATACCCTATAGCCTCATTCTTCTTCCCTGGCTACGTGAACACACAAATGCTTTTGAAACAAACGCTGGCTAAAGAAATTTAAAATTTGTTTTAAAGCACCCTGTACCTGATGCTAAAATCTTCATTTAAATAGAACTCTGGTCAGCAGAGCTCAAATGTTGTCAGTGCGGCTGACCGTCAGTGGAGACTGTTCTGCTCCTCCCCTTCCTGGACAGGAGTTGCAATGGTCGTGTGCATTTCTCCAGCTCTCCAGGTAATCTCACACAACTCTATGGCCTACTTTTGTGATGTAGCTATAAAGTCCTTGCCGTTAGGAAGTCACCATTCCCTGACAGATGTGACACCAGCATTCACAGCAATCTTCCTCTGCTAAGTCTGGGGCAAAACCTGTAGTGTCTCAGGTATTATTTTACAGGAACCGTTAGCACGGACTTCTGTGTGCCAGTCAATCTGTGGTAGGTGTGCAGGGCTTCTCTAGTGTCCAACAAGTCTTGTGGGGTTTCTTTATTTTTTTATTTTTCTTTTTCATTTATTTTCCACCTTTTATTTATGTTTTCCCCTTCTTGTTTATGCTTTCCCCCTTTTGTTTATTTCTTGTCCTTTTTGTTTGTTTCCCCCTTTTAATTTTTTCCCTGGTTTTTTTGTTGTTTTTGCAACACAGAACCATACTTCTTGCCTCTGCTAAGGGAAACACAACATTTTTTTAAACCATCTCCTCAGATCCAAACATCTCCAAGGAGATGTTACTCATTCTGATTATCTTCAGATCTACCTCCCAACACGGTTCCCAAGCCCAGGCCAGAAGCAGCTAGCTAGAGGGAAGGGGCACCAGAGCTCTCAGAAAGTGCTTTGGGTGCGCTTCAAAAGGAGAACAAAATCACTGAGCACAGAGAAGGCTTAAAAGTGCTGCACACACACACACGGACACGAAAGAGGGGGGTGGGGAAGAGAAAAAAGAAGGAAAAAATAAAGAACATCAGAAAAATGAACTTTTTTCTTTTTTTTGTTGCTGTTGTAGGTTTTGTTTTCAATATATGACTGTGATCAATAACCAGCTGCACTGTGTTAAATAAGGTCATTCTGTATGCAGTTGAGGTGAGAGAGGGAGAGACTGAGGGACAGTAACTCGCTGCTCTGCTAATCCAATAAACCATTTACTTCAGCACTGACTTTCAAGTGTAATTATCTTGCAACAGACTCCGTCTGCAGTTTCAGTATTTTCTTGAGTTCTCTCTTTGTGAAGAAGGCATCATCCAGAATAAAGCACTCACTGGTTAGCAATGCACCAAGGTCACATCTTTACTTATCTCTTCAGCCCAGCAGCAACCGATAACTCTGATCGTCCAAATGTGCTAAAGTCTCCTCTTCTTATCATGGCCGTGGCACTGTCCAGACATTCCTTTCTTTGCTGCACCAAAGGGACCTGCTGCTTGGCCATGTCAACATTGCTGATAAGCTGCAAAACTTAGCAGATTCCCGTTTCTCCCCTGGCTGGATAAGAACTTCCTTCTACCTTCACTTTTGCTGCTATACTCAATTAAAAACCACTTCCACTAGAACAGGGGCAATGACAGGAATAATTGAACCTCTTCTGTACTTTATGCCACTGCCCTCTGAGGTTTAAGGCCCAAGGCCTTTACAGCACTGCATGTGAAAAAGCAGCTCATCCTCTCTGTGAAGCTTTAAGTGCAGCAAACAAGGATACAGGTACCTCTGCTCCCTCCACTCTCATACACAGAGTATAGACTGTATCTTCTCCACCAGCCTCTTAAGGATTTAGGATCTGCCTGTAGCCATGGTGCAGAAACACCTGACCACCTCTCACACTCATTGTGCCTCCTTAGAAACAACTTCTTCCTTCAAGAATATGACCATTATCCATAGTCATTAATCAAATGCCATCAGTGATCAAGTGAGAGCACACAACCCTGGTTTTCCTAGCAGCAGGTAAGGAGATATTTTCTCTGACTGCAACAGCAAGACACGTAAGGCAGAGAGAAATAATGTGCTAAGACCAACAGTCAGGCTGACTTGCGCCTTTGACTTGACTGCGAGTGTCAGTGTGCCATTTCTGGCCTTTGCTTAGAGCATGGTTAAAGAGCTTAGAGCTCAAGGGTAAAGTCTGAGCAACCTACAGATCCATTTCTAGAAATTAGGATGAAGGGGGTTCTCATTCTGCTGGAACAAATGACAAAACAGCCATTTCCAACAGAGTTTGGAAGTAACAGAGAGACCTGTAAGAGAGCTGACATCCCACTAGTCCCTAGTGAGACCATGGTGTCAGCTCTTCAACGAACACCACAAAGAAAGCCAGGTAATACAAGCCCCAGACTCCAGAGATGGAGATTGACCTGATGGCTGTGGAGCAGCTAAATAATCTTGGGGTTGCATCAGAACCTTTTCCTGCAGCAAAGGTACTTTTACTTACCAGTCCTCTTTGCACAACCATCCATCTTTTAGTCCGTCTATTGCTAGACCTCAAAAGACTCAGCGGCTGCCTGGCAGTCATCAGATAGGACTTTGGTGTAACACAGCCCACACTCAGCCACAAGGAGTCCCTCTCTGATCCAGCTGCTGTCTTGAGAAGTTAGAAAGAAGAGCCCTCTCTAATCTTTGGGATGATACACCAGCCTGGGATGAAGCCATTTTAACAAAGAGATGAACCTCTTAACCTCCCTCGACAAAGTGCTACTTCTTGGACATCTTGTTTCTGCAGCAGAGAATGACAGGGTGAAGAGATTTAAACAACACTTCTATTTTTTTTTTTTTATCTGTTTTGCCTTTTGTTTGCATCTCCAATCTCTCTTTGCATTCCTTGCGTGGTTATTGATCACAACCTTGGACGGTTTCCTTTTTTCATTCTTTACTTAGATGTAGTGATAAGGCATACCCTGCCCGCTCCTTCAGTTTCTTATCTGTTATTCCATCTTTGGATACAAGTTTGTTAAAAACCAGAATGCCAATAACCATGTTCACCTGTTGGAAGAGAAACAACACATAATTTTGTTCACAAGTGGGTCAAGTCAGATTTGGTAGCAGAGAGGAAAAAAATCCAACATTCAGCAAGCTAAGTCCTTCCCAGTTCTCCCAAAGTCATGTAGCATCATCACACTTCTGCAGACAACTAGCCCTTCTGTACCCACACCATCATGTCCCACCTCCCCTGGCTACACATCAGTGAGTTCAGGATGGCAGCATGCAGCTGGCAGCAGATCACAGAGGTCTTCATGAACCAGGTCAACACAGTAAATATTGCTGCAGAGCTGTTCAAAGCCCGACACATGCTTGAGGTCTAGCAAGGCAAACTCCAGCTACAAGAATAATTTTTCAAGGTGATACAAATAGAAGGCAGCCAATACAGGACAGAACAGTGGGTTGATGCCTTCTGGAGTGTGTGCTATCAAAGCAGCATTAAGAGGATGGGGCAGTGCTGTGAAAACAGTTTTTGTAGATATTGCTCAGTGAACCAGCACTGCTACTCTCACAGTAAAAAGGTAGAGGGGCACTGGAGCAAGTAGAAATATCAGCTAGTGCAGTAGAATGTCTTGGGAACAACTACAGATGTCACAGCATGTAGATTAGCCATCTAGTAACTTCCAAATAAATCTGTGTCTTTCAGTCTTCTTTGTTAGGATGAGAGCACGGACAACTTTCTCTGTGAATATTGATACCGACCAGGTATCCATATTGAGAGTGAAATGCAGGCTGTACTGAGCTGGGGTCTGGCAAAGGGATCATAAATTCCTCACCATTCCTCTCTCACTTAATTCACTACTGCCAGCTGCATCTGTTTTGCAAACTAAGGAATGTGAACATGCTAGAGACACATGAGCACCACCCTCTTCATGGAGGCACAGCACCGATGGTGGAAAAAACTGACAATATCCTGGTCTGGCTGTCAGTGGACCACCTGATGTTGGCAGAACAATGCAATAGGTGCTCTTCTGCATGTGGGACTTGCAAGGAAACTTTAGGGTCAAATTCAGAGATGTACAATATTGTGTGTTAGCTGAGCAGCACTCACCTTGGTGAGTTTAATAGAACCTCAAATGGTAGTCCTATCACCTAGGACAATACCCAGCCCAAGGGTAGACGGGTGTTTGCTCACACCAAGCCTCCACCTAATTGCCTAGACCATCCTCAACAATGAGCAATCGGAGTATGAATTGCTGGTTCCAGCAGGACACGACCCAGCTCACTCATGTGGAGTCTGCAGCTGGGGATAAATGGAAGATTGCACAAATAGCAGTTATTAGCTTTTGCATCAGCTGCTGGGTCAGTGAACTACTTTCCACAGCTGCGAGTCCATTACTAGAGCTCACCACCGTATTGTTTTAGAGAAACAACACTGGCAAGTCAGACGCAGTAACTCTGCCAAGGATCAACAGGAAATCAAACCCTAGTTACATGCTTGGAGAGACAGAGTCCTTCACTGCGTTAGAGGCTGCTGAGAGTGAGACAGACTTTCCTTTAAGGTGCAACAAAGCAGCAGTAAAGATGGAGTTGAGGTGTAGCAAGCTGGATCCATCCTGGGGCAGTTGCACACATGGATGGTATCCAGAAGAAAACACCAGGCTGAGATTCAGCCCTTGTGATCATAAGTACCTGATGATTCTCTGTCCTGACTTGCCATGAGCAGAAGCTCCGTAGTAACCCATTAGTAACTAGCTCAGAAGTAGCCCTGTAGTCACTCATCGCCTTCAGCCTGCACACAGTTGTCACCAGGCTGCCTCATCTGAGCTAGGTGAGTAAAACTCCTTGCAACAGCTCTGCATTTCAGGTTGTGGGGGCTTTTAAGACTAAAGCTCAAATCTTTGCAGTTGTTTGGTGTTAGCACACTGACTGCAAGATGCACCTACCACCTTGGGCAGCATTTGCTTCTCACTTCAGCCAGCAAAGAGTCAGGGAGTCTAGACTAGGTGTGTAGGCTCTGTCTCTCTCTTTCTCTAGGTACTGACTAGAGACAGACACCCCCCAGAGATGATTCACCACTTCCTAGGATCAGCCTCATGAACCACCACTTGTGGGTGTTGAACTCTTTGAGGGGGCGTCTCCACTTGCAGTTTCAATGGTGAGTGAAAGCTCAGATGCCAAATGGCAGCAGGCTCATATGTTTTAATCTGCAAAAAATGCTGAAGCCAGGGATTATTCCCCTTGCTTTTGGCACAACAAAAGCAGGACAGCTTCAGGAAGCAGCAGATTGACTCCCCCTTCTCTGGGCACTACCAAAGCTCCCTCACTTCTAATCTCTGCTGTGTATTGAGCATCCAAGCCACCGAGACAGAGCAAGTAGCTGTTGTGTTGTTGGGGCAAAGACCTAGTTCATCTGAAAGCGCTAAGTTATTTAATTCTCCTGTCAGTTATCCTGACTATAAAGAAGAACCTGACTCCCATCAGTGACATTAATGAGGAAAATCCAACTGTCACATGCTACAGAGACCTAAAGGCTAACATGAGCATCTGCTTATCTACGCTCTTTCCTGACAGGAGGGGTAACTGCTGGCTTGTCTCTGTTGTAATTATGTAAGGATGGCATCAAGGTGGTTTAACCTCCCAGCCATTGCAAGAAACAAAAGCCTGACCCAAAAAAGAAATTGTGACTGTCAACAACCCATTTACTGTGGGATCCTCCAGGGCATTTGAGCCTTATAAGTCATACAGCTCCTTCCCTGGACAAAACATTGCACTGCAGAGAAAGTGTTGACTGTCATGTGTGTTGGCTATCTGATGTCACTCCGACACTGGTCTAGGAGGCATTTCCTAGAGGACCAGCAGTTCTCAAATGTTCAAACCCTGACAGACAAGATTTTTTAAGGCCAATGAGGCTTCAACAGAAGGAAGTTTGATGAAAAGTTTGTCACTTTTCATCAGTGACACCTTTGACTGCTGTTTTGCTTTGGTGATTTTTTGGAATCAAGAGTGAAAGGAAAGCAGAAGTGTCTCCCATCATGCATGAGCCAGTGGGGCACAGTGTAGTAAAATTGCTTTAATCATGCTGTGTCTTTGAACTAGAAGCAAACATGACCCCACTTGACACTGATTGTGGAGGTACAGCCTGGTCTGAAAGCAGACAGGAACAACAGTTTCTGAAGGAGTTAATGTCAGAGTTTTCCACCATCATTCTGCAAGTCCAACTAGATAGAGCAAAACCCAAGGTAAAGCATCAATCAGGTGTCTAGGGGACTCCAGAGAGGACAGATTTGGAAGGCCAAGAGCTGAGGCATATTCTAGAACCAAACCCATTCCAGGCTACGGTCTTCTAAGGTTTTGCTCTTTATTTCGCAAGAAGAAAGGTCTTCAAGCCAAGAGTAGAAATAAAGAGGAGCATTTTTGGGTTGAAAGAACAAAGAAAGTGCTATAATAGAAAAAGTTTTTAAAAAAAGAAAAAGCTTTCAGCCAAACTTAAATACCAAGACGACCGCAGCCGCTGGTCCCACGAAGGCATACAGAAGACCTCCCTCTAACGACAGCCAGCAGCTGGAAAATTAAGAGAGAAAATAAAGTTACCCAGTGTCTATCATCACCCACAGGCATATGTTGGCTACTTCTCTTTGTCTGCAGAGCTCATCTTGGGAGGTGATGCCACACAGCAAATAAAGAGACTTAGACTTGATTGAAATAAAGTTTTTTCTTTCCATTTCTCCTCAACTTGCATTAAGATTTACTTGTTTGCTCATGGATCTGCCTGCAGAATGGCGTTTGATTGTTGATAGAGGAATGAATGCAAAATTAATGCCAGTGCACTGGCTCAGACCAGATGTTGGAAGCAGTTGCACTAGTCTGCTGGTGAGATGATACTCTTGTCCTGTTCACTGGAGGTGAGAATTAACATCACTCCTTAAGCAGATGCTCTTAATGAATGAGCTGAATGTGAGAGGTGTGGTGTCTCTTGTGGAAACCATCTTGTTCCTTTTCCCTCACACCATATACTCTAAGAGGACTGCATCTTTCTTCACAGACCACACACAGAAATTAGGCTCCAAAACGACACAGAATCCTTGAGTAAGTGCTGACTAAGGTATCACTGTGAACTCAGGAAGGAACACTTTACTGTGAGAGGGGCTGAGCATTGGGAAAAGATGAGCAGAGGTGTTGTGGCATTGGTCCCAGTCCACCGATTCTAGATGACTCTGCTTGAGCATTGGGGTGGTTGGACCAGACAAACTCCAAGGTTCCCTTCCCACCTCAACCAACCTGTGTCTTTGTGACAATCATTGAATCACAGAGAATTGTAGAATCACAGAATCATACAATGTTAGGGGTTTGAAAGGACCTTGGGAGATGATCTAGTCCAACTCCCTTGCCAGAGCAGGACCCACTAAAGCAAATCCCACAGGATCTGCAGGTCTGGAATATCTCCAGATCAAGAGACACAATAGTCTTTCTGGACAGGCTGTTCCAGTGTTTTGTTATCCTCACAGAAAAAAAAGCTTTTCCTTGTGTTAAAATTTAATATCTTATGTTCAAATTTGTGCCTCCTATTGCTGGGCACCACCAAGAAGAGCCTGGTCCTATCACACTGACACTCACCCTTTACATATTTATCTCTCCTCAGCCTCCTCCTCTGCAGACTAAACAGCTCCAGTTGTCCTAGCATCTCACCATAACTAGATGTCAGCACTGAAGCTGAAATTTCCATTTTGTGGGGGATCTCAGTGACTCAGCGCATGGACACATAAAGGAGGTACTTCAGGGCAAGAGAGGATTCAAATTCACACAAATTCACAGTAGCCCCATGGAAACTTTGCATGATTTGACATTATGGTACCGTGGAGAAAACGTGCAAAAAAGTTATCCTGCCTCAGCATCAAACTACTATGCCTTCACCACAGGAAAAGAGCAGGCAACCACAATGGAACAAGGACTTTCTCAAAGCTCTTAACATTAGCTAACCCTGTAGTAATTCAATGACATGCTTGGTCCTCTCAGAAATATGGTTTCACTCTGCATTAGAAGCAAACTGATGGTGTCTTTCAGAGTCTCCTAGGAAACAAACCATTCCTGGGAACATTTCAGTTTTGGGTGATCAGCCTCATGTTTATTTTATTCACCCCGAAACCACTGAACATTTAAAAAGAAAAATTTACAAGAGTATTTCAAATGGTAAACTCAAAGCAGGACATTGTGTTGGGTTTTTTTTTTCTCTGAGGTCTGCATCTTCTTTCTTTCTATATTAAAGCAATAACGTTTTAATTTAATTAATTCTTATTTCTTCCTTGACAGTTCATTGGTCTGTTCCAAACTGTGTGAACTGCTGCAACAATAAAATCAATAACCAACTTGGGAGGATGGGAATGAGAATGAAGCTTTGGAGGGCTATAAAAATGCAATGAGGGGACAGAGAGAACAAGTAGGTCCCCCAGATACCAGTCCTTGCCCAGATCTTAATTTCTGCAACACTTACTCGTAATTTTCCAACTGTTTTTTCCAAGGGTCAATTCCAGCAGACAGCTTAGTTGATCATAGAATCATAGAATCATTAGGGATTGGAAGGAACATCAAAAGATCATCCAGTCCAATCCCCTTGCCACAAAAGGATCTTCTAGACCAAGTCACGCAGAAACATATCCAGGCGGGTTTTAGATGTCTCCAGAGAACGAGACTCCACAACCCTCCTGGACAGCCTGTTACACTGCTCTGTCACCCTCACTGGGAAGAAGTTCCTTCTCACATTCATATGGAACCTCCTGTGTTCCAGTTTACACTCACTGCACCTTATCCTATCACCAGACGACATTGAGAAGAGCCTGGCTCCATCCTCCTGAAACTCATCCCTCACATATTTATAGACATTAATGAGGTCACCTCTCAGTCTCCTTTTCTCTAAGCTAAAGAGACCCAGCTCCCTCAGCCTCTCCTCATGAGGGAGGTGCTCCACTTCCTTCATCACCCTCGTTGCTCTACGCTGGATTCCCTTGACCAGTTCCATGTCCTTCTTGAACTGAAGGGTCCAGAACTGGACACAATACTCCAGATGTGATTTCACCAGTGCAGAGTAGATGGGGAGGACATCTGCTAACCACCCACATTCTGATCCACCCCAGAGTGCTGTTGGTCTTCTTGGGCCAACACAAGCGCACATTGCTGGCTCTTGATCATCCTGCTGTCCACCTCCCAGCTCCCTCTCTCCTAACTGCTCTCCAACAGGTCAGTCCTCAACCTAT
>VXBP01008895.1:0-78303 GCA_013400115.1 Rhinopomastus cyanomelas
GAGCCTGGATCCATCCTCCTGACACCCACCCTTCTCGTATCAGGTCACCCCTCAGTCTCCTCTTCTCCAAGCTAAAGAGACCCAGCTTCCTCAGCTTTTGCTTGTAAGGGTAGTGTTCTACTTCCTTCATCATCTTGTTGCTCTTCACTGGGGTCTCTCCAGCAGTTCTTTGTCCTTCTGGAACTGAGAGGCCCAGAACTGGACACAGCATTCCAGATTCAGTCTCATCAGGGCAGAGAAGAAGGGGAGGAGAACCTCTCTCAATCTTATAACCACCCCTCTTCTGACCTACCCCAGGATGTGGACCATCTCTTTTGGTAAAGGATTAAACATTACCAAGGGTTATACAATGGGAAAATGCAATAAAAGGTTTTATCTTCAATCATTATACACAAACTCGAGACAGAAATGCTCGTTCCCAGACTATATTAAAAAACATCTAAGCAAGAAGGGAAGACAGGAAGGTTATCCAAGAGGAGGCATGACTCATGCTCTTCAGCAAAGCCAACTAGACATAATAACTTGCAGCTGGTACTTGTTTATTTGTTTTGATACCTCTTGCTGGATGGTGCAAAGGATGCCTTTCCTGCAAGTGGTGTTTGCATTTGCAGTTCCCAAAATTCTCACCAGTAGTGATGTGAATAATCGATGTCATGCTGAGCAGTGTCCCTTTTGTATCTGCTAGGATGCGTGCTGAACACTTCTCTTCAGAAATTAATGAAAAGAGGAAACATAGATACCAATCCTGTCATAAGCAGTTAGACCTCATGAGGAAAAAATCATTTTCATATAGATTGAATTATAATTTTAAAGTGAAAGTTTTTGTAAAAGGCCAATAGTCAAAACTCATTAAAATCAGCAGTAAGAAATTCTTTAACTGCATCAGGAAGAATATACTAAGTAAGTGTCTAGGTCAGCTGGACAACTAACACTGTAATTAAAAACGATGAAGAGATTGTGGAGAAATTACACGAATTCTTTGTAATCAGTCTTTACTAATGAGGATGAGGCAGACATTTCCAACTCAAGGTTAATTTTTACAGATGAGGCTTTGTCAGAGACAGTGGCCTCTGAAGATGAGGCGTTAGAGCAACTAGATAAAGTTAATAGTAGAAAATCCCTGGGGCTGAGTAGTATTCATTTGAGAGTTTTAAAAGGGAAAAACCAAAAGTAGCTGAGCTACTAAGTAAAATATGTAATATACCTCTAATAGCAGGAGGAATTCTTGAGGATTGATTTTTATCTAAAAAAAAGAGAGAACAAAGGATGACCTTGGGAATTATGGACTAGGGAACAGTGCTTTAGTAGCACTGAAATTGTCCAAAACCATTTCTATATCCAGTCATTAAAAGACCTTTATAAAACTATCTGGGTATTATTCCTTATAAATATGATACAGTTTTAAATTGATCTTCACTGCTTCTCTGGGTGCAACTTTAAATTTTTCCAGTCTAACAGAAACTCAAGAAAGAAGCCAGAGATTTAGCTAGGAATACAAATATATTTAATTTACCTTGATTTCAAAAAAACTTCTGACAATGCCCCTTGTTAATGACTGTTGCCTAATACTAACAAGAGCAGACAGAACAAAACAGGTGGATAGATGATGGCAGAGCAGTGGACGTGGTCTGTCTTGATTGAGTAAGGCATTTGACATGGTCTCCCACAGCATCCTCACAGCCAAACTGAGGCAGTGTGGTCTGGATGGTTGGGTAGATCATTAACTGGCTGCAGGATAGAAGTCAGAGAGTGGTGGTCAATGGGACAGAGTCTAGTTGGAGGCCTGTATCTAGTTGAGTGCCCCAGGGATCAGTGCTGGGACCAGTTCTATTCAATCTATTCATTGATGACTTGGATGAGGGATTAGGGTGCATTGTCAGCAAGTTTGCTGATGATACAAAGCTGGGAGGTGTAGCTGACACCCCAGCAGGCTGTGTGAATGTGCTGCCATTCAGCAAGACCTGGACAGGCTGGAGAGATGGACAGAGAGAAATTGAATGAACTATAACAAGGGTAAGTGTAGAGTCTTGCATCTGGGCAGGAACAACCCCAGGTACCAGTATAGGCTGGAGACAGACCTGTTGGAGAGCAGTGTAGGAGAGAGGGACTTGGGGGTCCTGGTGGAGAGCAGGATGACCATGAACCAGCAATGTGCTCTTGTGGCCAAGAGGGCCAACAGCATCCTGGAGTGGATCAGAAGAGGGGTGGTTAGCAGATTGAGAGAAGTTCTTCTCCCCATCTACTCTGCACTGGTGACACCACATCTGAAATATTGTGCCCAGTTCTGTGCCCCTAAGTTCAAGAAGGACACAGAACTGCTGGAGAGAGTTTAGCACATGGCCACAAAAATGATGAGTTTTGGACCATCTCCCTTATGAGGAAAGGCAGAGGGAGCTGGGTCTCTTTAGCTTGGAGGAGTGTGAGGTGTGACCTCATTAATGTTTATAAATATGTGAAAAGTGGGTGTCAGGAGGATAAAGCCAGGCGCTTCTCAGTGTCATCTAATGATAGAACAATGGGGCAATGTGTGTATGCTGGAACATAGGAGGTTCCACATCAATATGAGAAGGAAGTTCTTCACGGTGTGGGTGCCACAGCGCTGGAACAGGCTGCCCAGCGGGGTTGTGGAGTCTCCTTCTCTGGAGACATTTGAAATCCCATCTGAATATGTTCCTGTGTGACTTGGTCTAGGTGATCCTGCTGTGGCAGGTGGATTGGACTCAATGATCTTTCGAGGTCCCTTCCAGTCCCTGATACTCTGAAAACAATTCTGTCATGCTTCAAAAGCTGTTTGGTGCACGGACAATAGTTTGTGAGTGCTCATCAGACAGGCTGTCTCATTGACTCAAGATTTAACAAACTGTAAATTCATAAAAGGTCTGCAGGAAGGTTGGTCAAGTGTTCCAGGAAATCCTTGTTCTGCAGAGTCCAGGACAGCTGTGTAACTTAAAAAACCCCCAAAACACCTGTGATAGCTGCAGCAGTCTTTGGTAGGCTCCAGCACTTCCCACATGGGAATGTGAGGTGAATATTCACTCCTCAGTGGACATGCTGCACAGAAAGGCAGCACGGCTTCCACAGAGCTGCGGGCTCAGCTTTCAAAGCACTCTGCACCTCCAGGAAGAAAAGCACCAAAGAAGAATCCAGATTATCTTTTGGTGTGTAGAAACAGATTTGCACTCCCCAAAAAGGCAAGAAGCCCATGGAATCTCTTCAAGTCAAACATCCAGGGTGTTTTTTTTAACCTCACTACTGCATTTAGCTAAAGGCTCTTTGGCCTTTAATGAAAGGAATAACAGTTTAAGAGTATATTTACCTTGCTAGCGCTATTGANACCTGTTGGAGAGCAGTGTAGGAGAGAGGGACTTGGGGGTCCTGGTGGAGAGCAGGATGACCATGAACCAGCAATGTGCTCTTGTGGCCAAGAGGGCCAACAGCATCCTGGAGTGGATCAGAAGAGGGGTGGTTAGCAGATTGAGAGAAGTTCTTCTCCCCATCTACTCTGCACTGGTGACACCACATCTGAAATATTGTGCCCAGTTCTGTGCCCCTAAGTTCAAGAAGGACACAGAACTGCTGGAGAGAGTTTAGCACATGGCCACAAAAATGATGAGTTTTGGACCATCTCCCTTATGAGGAAAGGCAGAGGGAGCTGGGTCTCTTTAGCTTGGAGGAGTGTGAGGTGTGACCTCATTAATGTTTATAAATATGTGAAAAGTGGGTGTCAGGAGGATAAAGCCAGGCGCTTCTCAGTGTCATCTAATGATAGAACAATGGGGCAATGTGTGTATGCTGGAACATAGGAGGTTCCACATCAATATGAGAAGGAAGTTCTTCACGGTGTGGGTGCCACAGCGCTGGAACAGGCTGCCCAGCGGGGTTGTGGAGTCTCCTTCTCTGGAGACATTTGAAATCCCATCTGAATATGTTCCTGTGTGACTTGGTCTAGGTGATCCTGCTGTGGCAGGTGGATTGGACTCAATGATCTTTCGAGGTCCCTTCCAGTCCCTGATACTCTGAAAACAATTCTGTCATGCTTCAAAAGCTGTTTGGTGCACGGACAATAGTTTGTGAGTGCTCATCAGACAGGCTGTCTCATTGACTCAAGATTTAACAAACTGTAAATTCATAAAAGGTCTGCAGGAAGGTTGGTCAAGTGTTCCAGGAAATCCTTGTTCTGCAGAGTCCAGGACAGCTGTGTAACTTAAAAAACCCCCAAAACACCTGTGATAGCTGCAGCAGTCTTTGGTAGGCTCCAGCACTTCCCACATGGGAATGTGAGGTGAATATTCACTCCTCAGTGGACATGCTGCACAGAAAGGCAGCACGGCTTCCACAGAGCTGCGGGCTCAGCTTTCAAAGCACTCTGCACCTCCAGGAAGAAAAGCACCAAAGAAGAATCCAGATTATCTTTTGGTGTGTAGAAACAGATTTGCACTCCCCAAAAAGGCAAGAAGCCCATGGAATCTCTTCAAGTCAAACATCCAGGGTGTTTTTTTTAACCTCACTACTGCATTTAGCTAAAGGCTCTTTGGCCTTTAATGAAAGGAATAACAGTTTAAGAGTATATTTACCTTGCTAGCGCTATTGAATTGTTGGAAAATACTGCAGAAATAAAGATTGTAAAAATAATGATGTAGATAGGCTTATTCTGTGGCACATTAAATAATCAGGGATAACAGACAAAGCTACATACAATGAGTGCTAGATGGAAAATATGTCTCTGGTAATTTTGCATCCCAAGCTCTTTCATAACCTACGGTCACCTGTGAAAGAACGAGATGGATACTGAGAAGTGGTTTGCAGCTGCGTCCAGCACTCTGTGTGGATTATTTTCATTAGCAGAACTTCAAGTTTTGGCAGGTGCTAACTTGCTTACCATGCTCACACTTAAGGTCTGGAGCAGTGTGTAGCAAAACAGTAGCTATTGTTCCTGCTAATTATCGTGAAGAGTGGGATTAGACCAATATAGCTTTTGACATTATAACAACCTCAGTGCTGGCTTAGAGTGAACATTTATAGCTTTTGCTAACCTTTAAAAAGAAGAGTAGTGGTTTTATTATGTTTATGCCCAAGTCTTTTTACTGCTGATCTAGCCAAGTCTAGATAACTGTACTTGAAAGTTTTGTCATAGTTATATAACTAATGAGATGCTGCTGCTTTCCAAGAGGAGAGACAACAGTAAATTACAATTAGCAGCTTGGCAGTGTTTGTTAACATAATTATTTCTTCATAACTGCTACCAAAGAAGCCAGTGGAACTTCCTAGAGCATTATAGACCAGGCCAGAGTGGCATTTTCATTTACATGTTAACGGAGCCCGCTCCAAGTAGAGTTGATTTGACAACATGTATGAAGACTTGCTTACTCTGTGGAAGATGCAATGGAATAATCTGTGTAAAGCACTACAGTATCAATACTGAGTATCTTTATGAATATGTGAATGGGGAAATAAATTATTATGGCAAAATAATTTTTATCATGCACAAAATATAGTTCAAATTACATAGTGGAAAAAACACATATGCCATTTCAGCTATTCCTTAATTTCAAATGAAATATAGCAGTGATTAAGAAAAGAATACAGGCTTTATTTCCCTATGGTGTTTCCTGCAGCATTTCTTTATTTCAGTTCTACAATGCTGGTTCTTAACTGCTGAAGTGGACAGCCTTGAGCGGCTTGCAGTGTATCCTTGAAGCCTCTGTGAATCTGTCAGATGGCCTATGTGGTTCTTTTTACATTTTCTTTGGAAGTCATGTTTCCTCTGAAGAACCACAAGCAAGGTTTGGGATAGATTTGCTGGAGCTTGACGTGCAAGGGTGTTTTCCTGCCAGCTCCCTGGCTGAAGCCCAATGATATGCCTTGAGCAGCATACACCTACGAAAGGAGATGATGGACTGGAGACTGTGAATGCAGGAATTGGAAGTGTATGGGAAAAGTATGGTTATTCATACTTTTTGTGGGCATGGAGCTAGAACAAAGGGGAGAAGAGAAGAATGGTAAAAAGATATTTTTATGGCATTTTGCTTTCAGGTTGACTAAAATGCAATATATAACCCTATTTTCAGGTGGATGAGTGTGGTTTTAAAACAACTGCATCATTGCAATATCAGCAATTTGCTTAAAACAGGGTTAGAATTGTCTTTTCTAGTGGAAACAAGGTTTGAGTAACAGAAGAATAATAAATAGCATTTGTTTTCCTCTTACAGCTTTGAAATGTGAGATGCTTTATGAAAGCTGACAAAAATCCTGAGTAACAGGAGTGCGGTAGTGTTGAAGTGATAGAAAGATAAGATAGGGAGTCGCACAGCACACCAAGCCCAAAACTCTGCAGTGTGCCCTTTGTAATGAAGCTCCCTTGTCTAAGACCTGCCTTAGAGGTATGTGGAGTGTGACTGTCACAAGGTTGATTTTATTCTGAACAGCTGAAAAGACAATAGAAAAGACTGTAGGCAAGTAAGCAGATAGGTCTTTGCATGCCTAGCAAAGTGTCCTGGTTTGAGGACGTGAGCACATGACATACGTGCATGTGGGGAGGGTGTCTAATTTATCACACCTCTTCTCTGCACATTTGTTGTATTTTGCCTTAGCAATACTGTCAGGTTTTTACCTTCTAAATTGCTATGGCTTCTCCTTCAACATTTATTTCATTAGCACACTGATCTAGTAAGATTGTGTGAACAGGCTTGGAGCCTCTAATCTGTCACTGTCAGACATGACGTTCTGCAAACAGAGTGTCTGGTTTCTTTGGACAGGAGCTGTATTTGTTGGATACCAGAGTTCAGTTGCTTTATGCAATCTCCTAACAGCTGAAGGAAGTTGGAAACAGTAAGTAACCTTTTATTTATGACAAAGATTAAAGTGGCAGTAAGGAAGGAAGAAAGAAACTACAGGATTGAAGCTCATATTGTAGTTAAGATTTTGAATAGAGGCGCTCTGATGGAGTGTGAGGTCTGTAATACAAGTGTACTGACCCTGGTTTTGCAGTCCCCACAAATGTTATGTGATGTTTTGGGTATCCCCACTAACTCAGCTAAATAAACACATTGAATAGATGTCTGTGAAGAGGGAAACCACAGGGAACTCAGCTCCTAGACTTAGGTGCTCTGCACCACTGCTTGGTTATGTGCCTCAGATAATCTTAGGCATAAAGACCATCGTTTTGTGTCTAGGTAGACCATTGGAAACACGTGTGCTAAGAGATCACACGGAAATGAAACACAAAACTAGGGGTGATTGCAAACTCTGTTGACTCCAGCATTTGCATCTGAACAACAGGCACTCTGATGACAAAGAGTTAAAAGAAAGATCCTGCTTTCACTGGACTACATAAAATTGATAGAAATTAGCATTAAAGACTTTCCAGTTCAGGGTTTGGCCTCTTGGGGGTAACAAAATGGAGTCTGAAAGATGCATAATACCAGTTCAGCAATTGGGTACCATGCTTTGCTAGGTTATTGGAGACATTAGAGGTAATGCATTGTTTAGTTGTACCCGTGTACAACATTAAAGCCATTACAGTGTGGCACGGAGTGAGCAAGCTGAGGTCATAATATGCCAGCTGGAGAATATTAGGGAAAAGTGTTCCTTCAATTTCTGCTTAATGTTCTGATGAAAATAAAGAAGGCACTCACTGGTACTGTGGATGTGTTTACTTACACCACTCCTAACTACCCTTCTCTCAATTACACCAGCTCCTGCAATACCTCGTGCCATTTCATTTTTCGCAGACTTTTCAGGAAGAAGTACTCTATTTCCATCCTGTTTCACATTATGGAAATTAAAAAATAACTTATTTTTTTAAAGATGTAATGAATGATAGCAAGATGTTACTGTGGTTGTGTGGGGGTTTTATTTTTGTAACGGAACTATGTTAGAAGGAAAAATTACATAAACACATAAGCCACACAAGGCAATGGTCTATATAAAAGTTTCATGGAGATGAAACCCTATAGGGTTCTTTTAGAGATAATTATTTCAATATGCAAATTAAAATTGTGCATTATTCATTTTTTTGGTCAAACAATTTTCATTTGCTTAGCTGCTCTTATAATAAAAATCTGCCAACAGGGTTTCCTCTTAACTCATCTAAGGAAGCCTGTGAAGAACACTCCATATTTAACTCTCTTTTAGATCACTGTGGCTTGAGAATACTTTTAATCTCTTTTCCATTTATAACTGTACTGCTTGACCTTTTTGCAGCAAGGTGTCTTGTATATAAAATGTCAAAGAGAGGATTATAGACATGGGACAAAGATATAGTTTAATTAAAAAAAGTCCTGTGAGACTGAAAAAGGTTACTGGCCCAGATCACAAATATTTAATGCCAGATTACTATTTATGATGTTAAAATAACAAAAAAGGGTTTATGGGTAACTTGTAATTGACCAACCTTTACAGGTGCATATGATAATATTAAGCTTCCAGTTATAACTTTCATATTAACTTGGAAATCAATTTTAAAAATTTAAGAAACCTCTCCTTAATGTTTTCTGTGCTACAGAGCTAGCTTTACAAAGTGAAATGGGTTAACAGTTTAAAATGTGTTTCAAATTCAAAATGGTGTTGTAGAAGACAATAAAATAAAGTGTGCTGTTTTGCAGTGTGTTCATGTGTTCATTATTTTATGTCTCTGACATTTAAGCACGGAGAGGAGCATAGTTTTAATGCTGAGTAAACAGCTAAGAAAGACCAATCTAGATTTGTTGCTGGTTGTCCCCCTAGAAAGAGTGAATATATTCCAAAGCTTAGGGGTCCTACCAGGCTTCTCCCTGCTGTTCACGTTGTGTGATAGTGTACGTTTTGTGCTGTGGGACAGCAATTTTGCTGTTCAGTGACAAAAGGAAGACCATAGACAGGTATTCCCTGAAATAAACCGATTTACCATTTAATTTGTGAACCAAAATGAGTTTATGATGACATTGGCTGGATTTTGTCTCACGAATGGCTGTTAAGAGAAAAATGATTCAGTAGAGGAGAAACTGAGAGATTTGAAGCCCAGTTTTAGGACTCCTAGAGCTCACACAGATCTCCCTGGCTTTCACTGACAAATTCATGGACTTATCAGGAAAAAACTGGCCTATCATTCATGCAGCTACTTCAGTTAAGGTGTACCAGATTCACTGCATAGTGACAGTTTTTACCTGTGATAGTTGGAGTTTTATTTGTTAGTATTGCCCCGATTCTGTAACTTTCATTTAAAGTCAGTGTATACAAATCTCTATATAAACATTGAGATATAAAATATAATACAGAATTTTATCAGGTCTAAATATTTTTAGGGGGAAGTGAGGAAAAGTGTAAAATGAACAAACTCCTTCTATATAGCAATAGGAATTGGACTGCTGCAAGGAGGATGAGGATTTAGCCTGGAGAAAAGAGACTCAGAGACCCTGTAGCTCTCTACAAATATCTGGAAGTTTGGAGTGAGGTGGGGGCTAGTCTGTTCTCTCAAGTAGCAAGTGATAGAGCTAAAGGAAATGGCCACAAGTTGCACCAGGGAGGCTGAGTTTGGATATTAGGATGAATTTCTTCACTGAAAGGGTTATTAAACATTGGAACAGGCTGCCCAGGCAGGTGGTGGAGTCAGGATCACTGCAAATATTTAAAAGACTTTTAGTGCTGAGAGATGGGATTTGGTGGTGAGCTGGCAATGCAGGTTGGACTTCATGATCTTAAAAGCCTCTTACATTTAAAATGAGTCTGTGATTCCATGATCTGGAGAGCAGATTGTCCAAAATATGATGAAAGGATTAACACAGACAGTTAACACTCTTTTGGTGAAGGTAGCCTATGACTTCTGTCTTAGAGTTCTGGAAAGATTATAATTGAAAAGCCAGGCATTCTAAATAAAACTACTTGTTTACTGCCTGGTTGGAGAGCAAAAAAGAGTGTTTCAGAAAAAAAAATTAAAGTGAATACCTGAAGAAATGGTAGCCTAATTGTAAGATTATGTCAATTACAATAAATAGATGTTAATAATAACAGAAGGAATAAGTAGAAAATGTCACATCATGCAATATGGGTTTTCCAGGATCATCATTATAGAAAAGTCTTTGATCAGATCATAGGCCTTATAAACAAAGGAAATGTGATGGATCTCACACATTAAGCACTGTGTCATCTCAACGTTGTTAGGTCAGATACAGAAGGTGAGCATTAGCACCAGAGAAGTAAAGCAGACAGGGAAATGGCTGCGATGCTGGTCGGGTGTTTATTAACATGAAGTCATGAAAGGCGCAGTGTGGAAAATTCTGCACCTGAGTTCCTCCAGGTTGCACTGACAAGCTGTGACTAATCTTCAATAGAGACAACCAGACTAACATCAACTAAAAAAAAAGAAGAAGAAATGAGCCATGAGCCAGTGTTTTCAAAGTAAATACTACAAGATATGAAGTAATTTACTCGAGAGTCAGTGACAGAAGTCCCTCCTTCATCCCACCTGGGACAGACTGCAGGCTGCACTTCTGCAGCGATCTTAGTCTGTCAGGTAACCTGGGGCACAGGGACCTTCAGCATCTATCAGTGGTGTAGGCATCCATGAAAAATAGCTGTTAATTAGCATGCAGACCCAACTGAGTTGGTAGAGGTGTGTTATGAAGGTACTGTCATTTCCTGTGTGCCAATGAATATTGTTTAAAACCAGCCTGTGCTGCTGGGCAGTTAACACAGCTCCTGCCTTTCTTGCTGTCAGGAGGTTGTTCCATTTTTGGCAGCTTTCCTCTCCCATGTGCATAATTGGTCACTACAATGCAAGTAACACAGAGATTTGAATCACAACAACTGGTGCTGTGGACCCTTTGTCCTTTTGAGGATCTAACCCCTAACAACTGTACATTGATAAAAAAGTGGAGAAACCAGAGGCTTACTTTATTTCTACAGATGTGGTAGATTTCCAGTGGGTGTAGGCTGCTCATGCTCAGTCGAATGCTTGTTACATTAGCTATGCATGTGAAGACAAATGCCATGTGGTTTTCACATTCAGAAATACATCTGCATTTATATTTGCAGTTTGTAACAAATGTTTAGTGTGACTGGAACTTATTAGTGTATCTGTGGTATAATTACTTTTCTTAATTGCACAGCTCTATTAAAACATTCAAACCCCTTTATTTTTAGTTAATACTAGCCTGGTCCTTCCCTCATCCGTCCACACTCCTCCTTCTCTTATCAAAGAAAAAGAAGTTTCCAAACACATTATGAAGAGGAAATACATGTTCCATCAGCCACCACAGTGATTCCATGGTTTGTGTGAAATCCAGCCTATGCCACCAGATTTGCAGCTCCGATTTCTAACCTGTGGAGTTGCTGTGATGTTACCGTCTCCCGTCCTGTGAGACATACGAGCCAACCCTCTCAACCTTGCAGGGGGAGACCTCGTGTCGCCGTCACTGTTTGCAAGCTGCATGCTTCAGTTTTCCTGCTGATCTGAAAGGGGACATCAGAAGGGACTCTTGTGATCTGACATCATTATCCTTAGGCACAGCGTGTTCGGATTTTGCCTGTTTCTGTTGGACTCCAACAGGACATGTAGCAATGGTTTTCTCGCAGTGCATCTACCAGAGAAAACTTATTCTCACATACTTTGTTTCCTCAGAATGAGGTTTCTCAGAAACAGAGACATGTCTCCTGTGTAGGTGTGCAAAGAATGACAATGTTCTCCTCATTCTGTACCCTCCTTTCTGACAGACCTTTTCAGTTCTTACTGAGCTCCATAAATCAGCTGTAAGCAGAATTTGGTGTGGTGGTGTGCTTTCAACGTCCTGAGTAACTGGTCTTATCAGATGTATGTTGCTCATTCTCTTCAAGAGATGCCTTGAGCACTTTCCTCATGTAGCAGAAACTCCTAGGTTACATATACCCAGGGTATAGGGTTACAGTTAAACTAAACTGAGGGCTTGTTTCCAGTAAAAACACGAGGTGACTGTCCCTCTTCTGCCGACTCTGCTCCTCCCTCTGCTTGTGTCTGCTTCCAGCTGCTTGATCTTTTCCTCCTTTGCGTCACTCTGATACTCATCTGATCACACATTAAGCTGGGTCAATCTACTAACTTTGCAAAGGTTGGGGGATTTTTTTGTCTAGCTTAATTTTCTTCAGTTTTAATGACTTCAGTTTACCTACCGTGCCATCCACTGAGTGTTGGACTGGAGGGAACTTCATGCGCTTTGGTCTGTGGTGTGTGTCTGTGTGGGCAGAGCAGGTTTCTGGGTTCAGTAGAGGACATTGTTTTGCTACTGAGGCAGCACGGAGCTGTTTCCTCTGCCACCATCTCCCCCAGTATGGGGAGATGGCAGTATAGGCAAACTTTTCACGGCATTTGACATAATTTTCACCTTGGCCTTTGTTCTCCTTGAACTTGCATTCTAATCCCTCCAGTTTTTCATTTCAAGACAGTTTGATTGGATGACAACGGGTTATGCAGCATGCGCATTTGAAAATACACACAAGAGGGGGTCACAAACATTCTGCCCTTCGTATTTTCTCAGGTAGTCATAAGTCTATCTCAGGAGTTGGAAGTTCTAGCATGCGACACCCTTAGTGGCCCAGATGCCTTTAGCTCCAGAGTGAGCAAGCACTCTGTGCAATGCACATTTTTGGTCTGCAAAACTTAAAATCTGAAAATATTTTCAGGTAGGTTTGTATTTCCTGAGCAAATCTCATTTAAATTCTCACGGCTCATCTTCAGCTGCAAGCAGACTCTCTTAATTTGTTATGTGCCCAGTAGCTATTGACAAAGATATTACTCACTGGTTTTGTCATCTATTTTTTTTGTTTTCCCAGAGAAGCCTTCCTTATCTTCCGGTGTCTTTCACAAGTGCTTCTTTCCATAATTCATTGGATTTCATCAGATTGTTTGAAAATGTATGTTCAGATTTCTTTGCTTGCTTTCTCTTTTTAGCAGTAGGTCAACACTGGAATCCTCAGATTTATATGACAAAGGAAGTGACAGGATCTCTCTGATGAAGCTAAGCAAGAAGCCTAAAAGAGGAGGATGTAGGTTGAAATTAGTGGCTAGGACCTGTCTTCCACCAGCAGCAAAGTAGACACACAGGTTTGTTTACCCTTATCATAGCCAGGGTGTAAACTCTGTGGGGGTTCTGAGGGGCCTAAATTGACTGCCCTGTTCAAAATACAACATTTTGCCCTACGTCCTGGAGCTGCCCCAGGTGTTCTGCAGGATAACATCACCTCTTAGAAGATGTGACTTGAGATAGTGACTCACTAGGTCTTTCTCCTTAGTCCTGCGCAGAATTCTAGCTGACTGTATGCATGTGCATAATGTATATTAAAAATAATTTATCTTAGAAGATGTGACTCAAAATAGTGACTCACTAGGTCTTTCTCCTTAGTCCTGCGCAGAATTCTAGCTGACTATATGTTTGTGCATAATGCATATTAAAAATAACCCAAACCAAAATTAAACACTACACCTGGTTGGCTCAGTGGTTAGAGCTTGTGACTCTGAATTCCTGGGGCTTGAACCCATGTAGGACATCTTGAGACAGCACTGTAGGCTTCCCCTGCTCCAGCAGGGGGGGGTTGGACTTAGATGACCTTTCGAGGTCCCTTCCAACCTCTAACATTCTGTGGCTCTGTAACTACACAAACAATAGGACATGGTACATAAACACAGGAAAGGTTGTGGCAGTATTTGCAAGTTTAATTGTCCACTTGGTATTTTTATGTATTTAAATGAAAACTATTATAGTCTTCTCACTGAAGATGAGAATGCAAATTGCCGTGAGTTCTGGCAGTGGCATATCTTCTCTTACCTAGGTGGGAATTTTGTCTCTACGCACTTTATTACTGACCATATGGGAAAAGTTGCATCATCTGCACGCTAGAGCAGACCTGATGCTCCTAGGTACTATAGGTTTGCTGACAGCAATGTTGCAGACAAGCAGTAAAATATCTGGAGTGCAGTACTACAGCATACTGCTGTGCACGCCTCTCTTGCCGTGCAGCTAGCTGCTCTTGCTCCTTCTCGCTAAGCGATCCGACTGGTTACCTGCCATCCTCTGCTGCTGTGGTGGAAGCTTTCTGGTATCAAAACCAGTTGTTTGCTGCACAAACTGAAAACAGACCTTGAAATATTTCTCAACTGTTCTCAGGCTATGCGTTGAAACCCATAACATCAGGTGCTTCAGTGCCACTGAACACTCTTATGAGGTAGCAATATGTTTTAGAATATAGAGAAGCATGTTTTGAAATGCAATTTATAGCATCGTGAGAACAATTTATCATAACAATACTTACTCTCAGCAGGCTTATTTTCTTTTAAATGAGCTTGAAAAATCTCACAAGGAATCCCAGAGCCTACGTTGTGAAAATCCAGGAGCCATGGAAGATGTAGGAATGGGTAAACGAATGACTCTCCGTTCCTGGTATGCTCTGAGCCCACCAGATCAGTCTGCCTGCACAAAGTTGCTTAGAAAGGCTCAGACTTGGCCATCTAGGAAACCCTGCTATACTGTCTGTATGTTTTAACAGGTGGGAGTGCTCTTCAGTTCTTTGCTTTTCTGGCTGGATGTGTGATGGTACTTGGAGGAGCCCAGGGGGTCCTACTGGGCTGGACCAGTTCCAGCACTCTGGAGCTGAAACAGATAGACTGAGGCATCTGCAAAGTCAGTCTTTAACTCTCTTGCAGTGGAAATAGATTCCTTCAAGGGATATGGAGAACATTTAAACTATACTCCTCTCAATCTTCTTCCAGTGGACTTGAGAAGCTCAGGGCTGCAGTTGCAGAGACAGTACGTGAGGCTCCTCGGACAGGTAGGAATATCATTGCTGTCTGTGCAGCCCTCACAACTTGGCTTCCTCAGGCAAAAGGCTCACCAGCTTGCTCTAGTCACCAGCAATCTCAAAAGCAAACCTCTAAAAAAAAAGGCAGCTTTTAGGTGGAAAATCTGCCTGTGTTTCAGAAGCCGTTTACACAAAGATTCGTGCCTCTATGTAAACTTTTTTAAATGCAATTTTCTTGAAAGAAAAATATCCTACAAGTACTAACTAGCTCTCATCAGACTTCTGACACTGCGGTTAGCTGGGCTTCATTGAAACAATGACTGAGCAGTCAAGGATAAAAATAAAACCCTGGTTCACATTTCATTCAAGTTCACAGAAAATAAATTCAGGATACGCTGAGTCAGCAGTGTTTGACCAGTTAAAGTGGATCTTTTCTATTGTTTCTTATGAGCTACTCCACTGCTAATTAACATCACTATTAAATGAGTGTCAGAAGATGCAGCTGTTTAGGTCTAGGCTAATACTCCTAAATTATCAGTGTTCTGTGCCTATCAAGTATTTTGTTTCATTTAACCTCTAGGGAGTGAGAAGAACTGTTCCTGTTCCTATAATACATGATTTCATCTGATTCCCAGAATGATTTTTAACACGTTTTTCTGCCACACCTAGTGTAGGGACTAAGTGTGTTTGTTTTGCTGACACACTTTGCTCCTGGACTGCGATCAGGTGCTCGTGCCAAGTTTCATTAGATTTTTTTGGCAGTTGATTATAAACTGCAGCTAATTCATTTGCAGGGTCTAGCAGCAGTGGCAGGAATTGATTTTTATGGGTTTATTTTATTTCTTCCAGAATGAAAGAAAATACAGTTTTGTACATTGCTCACACAGTATAAAGGTGTCATAACAGGTCCATTAGGGGTACCCTCTGCTGTTGCCTCTTTTTCAACATCTTTGACCTGCAGGGAAAGTTCAGGAACATTGTGAATTGGTGATCACTATTTTTAACCTTATTATCAGACTAGCATTTGAGTGTCCATGTTAGTAATGGTGAAGAGGTGTGTTTGTCTCTTGGCACCTTCAGCTTTGATTAAGCCCATGGTGCAGGGTTTAGTATCCAGAACTATACAAGGTGGTTTTAAGATGCTTTCACCATGGTTAGAAAACATAGAGCCTACAGGTTTAATTTACCCAATTCTCTGTTTTCAGACTATGTCCTCCAGACTGCCTTTTCAGACAAACACCTTCTGATCAGAGAAGCAGCTCAGGTTTTGCATCCATAACATCCGTGGATTGAAGGGGTAGATGAACTGAAATTCTAAAGCATGCGTGTTAAAAACAGTCCAAAAGTAGCTGGCAGTTTTCCCTGGGTCATAGCCAGAGGAGGTATATATAGATGGGATTTACTTGCTACTAGCCTAAGCATTAACATGCTCATCATCCCATTGCAGAGATCCAGAAAGCCAGACTGCCTCCTGGCCAGGTGGCCAACACTCAAGCAAGAGAAGATGGAGTAGGTGATTCTTTGCTATTTCTGAGGTTTCCAGCATTTCTACTGATTTCTAGCCCAGATCATGTTATAAACAATGATGGTATTCCTCTTTTGAGTATTGAGTTGCTAAATGCTAACATGTCAATGTCAGTGTTTTCACTGTCTTTCACAGCTTTGCCTTACGTACTCGCTCACAGGGGAAGCTGTTCTTCAGAAAACGTAAACCAATGTCAGACAGTTGTTTAGAACAAAAATGGATGGTGGCTCACAGACAGCTACAGCAGAGCATGTTTCCCCTCTGCAAGCGTCTTTTCTTCATGGGGAAGAGCACTGTTTTTTTAGGGCCACCTTGTTCTATCCTAGATGCCCACCTGGCCTATTTAGGCAAGAAAGGCTAGGCAATCGTTGATGTGGCCAGCTTTAGGGACACAAGACTAAGGGTCAGATGAGATACGTCAGGCACTGGTGGTGTGGTGGAGAGTACTGGAGAACGGTATGTGCTGTTCTTACAAGATTACCATGTTCCTATGTTTCATATTGTGTTCCTAAGACAGAACTTATGACTTTGCCTTCATATCACAGGGGTAGACCGTTGCAAGACTGTTCCCCAGGTGAATTCTAGAGACCACGAAGATGATCTGACTCAATCAGTTTTTGTGCGAGAATTGCTGGCGAAAGCAGGCTGTCTCTGTCCCATGCACCTTTTCAAAATCAAGTACCTCACTGACCACTTCTGTCAGCTTTTTTCTATTGGGGAAGAAATAACTGAGCATTTTGTATGGGAATTCCTTACCACAGAATTGTCACCTCCTCTGTAGCTCAGATTTGTAGCTTACATAAAAGTCACATTTAGTGAGTCTAGGTTTTCCTTAGCCTGGGTAGTCAGTCAGAGAAGAAAGATAGCACCGGGTGATTTGGTGTGTGCCAGTTTCTGATAGTGGTTATTGTAGAGTCTTGATAACTGCCAGAGTCATAAACAACATAATGGTCAGTGTGATAATAAAAAAAATCAGAGTTGAAAGCCTATTTTTAGAGACTGCTTGGAGTTCACCTCAGGACAGAAAAAGAGCTGGAAATCACTATACAGCCACAAATGTTATGTGATTGCACCAGCTGCATTAGGGCTTTTAAGTGTAAATCTCTTGAAAGACTTTCCATATGGGGAAAATGTCAGTGGAGAGGACCTGGATAAGTGTCATAAACCCCATGGAATGTAGTCATGGACTTCATTCGGTGAGTTGGACATCTTCCTGGCTATCAGCAATTCCACTGAAGCCTGAAACAAGACAGAAGTCATTATGTTTGGTGTAAGGCAGCAGGGGGGTCTTTGCAGGAGGCATTCCTGTAAGACAAATAAGAAGCTTAAGGTTTACCCAGCAATTTTACTTCCAGGGTGCTCACCCTCCAGGTCAGGCAAGCTTTATTGCATTGAAATAAAAGTTAGGCTGCCTCTTCCAACAGCAGATGGGCAGTCAAAGGCTGTTGGGCAACCACTCCTCTGGCAGCAAAGAAGAATATACAAATTCTAGCTTAAATACAAATTAGGGGCTTTAGGAATTATCATTGTTGGAGGAACTAAAAGCAAGGACCATAATTCAGGCCCATTTTAAAGAGATACCAGATCTCCAAAAATGTAACGATCTGTTCCATTTTTATCTCTTTTCACTGAGATAATCTGCATATTTTTATCCGTCGCACTGTGCCTGTACAGTCCTTTAGCAGCATTTCGATATGGTAACCAGGTACAATTCTGTCTGATGGTCAAGTCTTCCTGCCAATGACCTTTAAGGACCTCTGAAGAAAATGTGGTATTTAGGATGTGACATTTGGGACATCATTCATATTAAACACAGAATTTCTCTACTTCCAAAATGAGGAATAACACAGCTTAGAAAACAGTTTGTTGTTTTCTACAGTGAATATTAAGTTTTGGCTATTGCAGATCAGCGTGTGCCAGTGAAACCAATGGTTCTGCTCCAGTTAGAAGTTAAGGAATGTATTGCTTTTCTATTGAACATTTTTTAAGTGCTGCGTGCATTTTACAACATGGTCCAACAACCTGTGTGTCTCCTGCCACTCATATGGCCCCATGTGCCATCTAGTGGAAAAGGTCGACCTTAAAAGATACTGTCAACCTGAGCTAAGAGGGTTTACAGTGGGGAAAAAAAAGTACTAAGGAAAAAGGGAATATTTTTATCTGAAGAGCAGCTTATTTCCGTGTGCACATATATGATGGCAATGGAAATGAATAATACTTTATGATTTGGAATCAATGGGAAAATAATGGCCAGTATAAATAATGAACTTTGAATCTTTAGTTGCGTAGAACCCAGTACTGTTGGAAGGGCAAAAGAACTTGCTATTCCAATTCTTGCAATTAGTCTGATTCCTTAAAGGTAATCGTGAGAAGCACAAGGATGCAAAAAGATTGAAATAGAAATATGTAGGAAGAACTAAGAATTTGGATGATCTTGAATGAAGTAGTAAAAGCCATTCTTAGAAACTGTGGCAATTTTTCTAGTGTCTGAAATGCAAATATAAAAGAAATTAGCGAAATAAAATTATAGTAAATTATGCTATTATTTAATCCTTAAAAAAATTGATCTTGTGTTTTTCCTTTTAATTCCAATTTTGTTGTCTCTTCTCAACTAGTCTGCTCCAGATAGCTATTTCCTTTCTTTTTTTCCCCCATTGCTGTACAATGCATCTCCTACATCTTTCTTATTTCTTCAAAGTCTTTACTCTCTTCTGGAATTGTGTACAGCTCTTCTTCCCAATCCCCACTATCTTAGTCTCACTTTTCAGAAGTGTAGAATAAGACTGTGACTGCAGAACTAGTTTAACTGTCACCTGACACATCATTCCTACAGAGCTTATCTTCACAGACACTCCTTTGAACCAATTTATCTCAACACTTAAGTCATAGCAGCAGTTTTAACAGCATAGAATTATAGAATCGTCATGGCTAGAAAGGACCTCAAAGACCATCAAGTCCAGCCTTCATCACAACATCTCCCTAACTTCTAGACCATGGCCTCAAGTGCTCTATCTACTCATTGTTTTAAATGCCTCCAGAGACAGTGACTCCACCACTTCCCTGTCAGCCTGTTCCAGTGCCCAACCACTCTCTCAGAAAATCACTTCTTCCTAAGATACAGTCTAAACCTCCCTTGATGCAACTTGAGGCCATTTCTTCTCACCCTATCATTAGTAATTTGGGAGAAGACATCAGCACCAGCCTCGCTACAACCTCCTTTTAGGTAGCTACAAGAAAGTCTCCTCTCAGCCTCCTCTTCTCTAGACTAAATAACCCCAGTTCCTTCAGCTACTCTTCATAGGGCGTATTTTACAGACCTCTCACCAGCCTCTTTACTCTTCTGTGGCCCCACTCCAGCCCCTCAATGTCCTTCTTATACTGTGGCACTCAAAACTGGACACAGTACTCAAGGTGCAGAGTCCCCTTCTCTGTTTCTCTCTTAAACCGTGTCTTCTCTGCCTAGATGAAGACATCTATACCTCTTCATACACTAGCATCAGACATCTGACGAACAACCTAGCATTACTTTTCTTAGCCTTCTGATCAAAGATCAATCTTTAATCAGCAAAGAACATCATAACATTAATGATTTTTTTCTGGAAGAAAAAACACTACTGACAAGTATAGAATTCACATGATTCTAATTATATTGCTAAAGTAGTTTTTTATAGTCTCTGACCCAGCCTCTCATCACTCTTGAGTGTAATTCCAACCTGCAAAAAGCATATAGATACGCAAACACAGCCCTGAGCTGCGTATCCCTGAGTATCTGTGTGCTGGTATCCACGGAATGATGAGGAGATGGGACTACGCCGTGCATGTAACACATTAGCTGGTGCTAATCAGGATGTTAGACTTTCCTTCCTGCTCACAACAAATTGCTCATGATTATGTTTTCTACTTGCATATATGAAAATATATATATATATATATATGATTGATATATACATATATCTGTATATCAATCCGGGTTGTAGAGCGTTCCCAGGTTATTCCAAAAGCGTGTTCCAAATAAAACCTGTCTATGAAGTACAGTGTATTCCTCTCTCTGTGTAAAATATTGGTACGTTGTGCTAATTTCTAATCAGGGAGAACATAATACTGCAACTATCCGTGCTCATGGGAGTAGGGAAGATGCTCGCCCATCAAGGGACCATGAAAACACATGAAATAAATCAGAAATGCAACTAGATTAATTTAGGGCACAGTAATTAAAGGATAAGATACACGAATCTTAGGCTCTAAAATTATTGGCACAGATTCATTAAAACACACTTCAACATTCAGAGTAGGATAAAAGCTAATTTTCAACTGGTTGTAATGGGCTTGGAACCATCTTTAGTACTAGCAGAAAGTTCAAATGCAGCAGGAAGGAAATGTAATGCAATAAAGCAACGGCTCAGGGGGCTGATTGGGATAATGAAATGCAGTCCAGTGAATTCTGACGCACAAAGGCTTATAAACAAGAGAGGAGTAGATGAAATCTGCCACAACGGTACGATATTGTCACAGCGACTTTTAGTACTGCAGAAATTATTTCCAAGTGTGAAAGGTACTGTGCTTAGTGTTCTAATGACTAATCTGAAGGGACTAGCTCTATTTCACTGAGCTTTGTTGTCTGTCAGCATCCGACGGGTAGACTCGGTGTCTACTCCTCGACACATGCTAATGATCTATTCATCTTATCAGCTCTGAGTCTCCTCTGCACAGCAAGACCACAGAGCAGACGGGCGTTCTGCAGGTCTGCTCATGTGAAATCCGTGGAGGCTGTGGAAGTTTGCTTTTCTGCCTGCTCTGTGGGGGCCTCCTGTGGCCTGAATTAGATGGCTCCTTCTCTCGCAGCAAGGCAGAAACAGCTCTTGACCTGGGATTTGTGAAAACACCAGGGCTGGTGCCAGGATCAGAGACCAGTGGGTTGCTCCTTTGCTTTGAAACCTTACGTGTAACCTTGTATTTCTTTATGCAAACATATGATTTGGTGTAGAAATGCTCGCCATTTTATAAACCTCAGCCTCAAAATAGTCGTTCTAAACTTGCAGAATGGATTTCTTCTCCACTCAGCTGCGTAATCAAAATTTATTAGGAATGGGCCAATTACATAATTTCTTTATATTCCCAAGTCTGTGTAGATAATGCTGCACCTTTCCCTTAAACTTAGATACTTTTAATTTGAAAGGAAAATTGTGAATATTTTCTGGTTTTGGAATAGTGGTTAAGAATTTCTGTGAGAGGCACCTAAGAAGTAGGTAGAGAAGATGGTACTTAAGAGTAGGTGAGAAGATGGTGTGCAACATATCCTTAAAATATATTTAATGTAGTGTTACAATAATTTTACATCTACTTCACCAAGCCTTTTATCAACAGCTTGATTACTTTCAAACAATATGTCTTTGCCCACCATCTCTTAGACTGTATGTTCCAGAGGGGATTATGCGTGTCTATTACAGGGTTATGCTTTGTTAATATACACTGTGTTTCAAACACTGCTAAGCTGGAACATAGGAGGTTCCACATAAATATGAGAAGAAACTTCTTCCCAGCGAGGGGGACGGAGCACTGGAAGGGTCTGCCCAGGGCAGTTGTGGAGTTTCCTTCACTGGAGATGTTTAAGACTCAGCTGGATGTGTTCCTGTGTGACTTGGTCTAGGTGATCCTGCTGTGGCTGGGGGGTTTGAACTAGATGATCATTTGAGGTCCCTTCCCATCCCTAATGATTCTATGATTCTATAATAAGACTATGCTACTATTCTCTTTGCAGCACATTTGATTTAAGACTTTCTGCCAGCTTGCCATGCATTGACAATTATTTCTGGTTCTTTCAAGAGGCTAACACACATACACACCCTATTCATGTCAGTTACACCGCTCATGTCATCTGCAAAATTATATGTTTTCCAAAAGATTCAGCCTCTCTTTAGTTTTTGTAAAAAGATGCATGTGTATATCTGTTTGATGGTGCTGTTGAAGGGGCACAACCAAGGACCAGTGATCTCTTGCAGGAGTGAGGAATGAGCAACTCAAAGGTGAGGAGGAAATTTAAATCACATTGGTTGCTGGAAGTGAACTATAATTCAATGGTCATATGAACAGTTTGCAGTTAATAAATGTGTGTCTTTAAAGAGCTATTAAATATCTTGCCCCTGAAATGATCAGCAACATGTAATGACAGCTCATATTTTACCTGGGCAGTCTGTGACACATGCTGAGCTCTGTAAGACATTTGCATCATGTCACACCAGTACTGGAGGAGGATCACATGACCTTCACAGCAGGGATCATTTGAAATGCCAACAAAACTAATCAGGAGATAAATGTAAAGTCAATTAAAGTACCACTTTACTACTACGATCTGGTGGCAATTACAGGGACAGCTCTCATGACTGGAATGTGGTCATGGGTGGCTATGTCCTTTTCAGGAGAGACAGTTCAGCAAGTCGGGGTGGAAGAGTTGATCTCTACATGACAGTGCAAGTGGAATGTATTGAGTTCTGTCCAGGGGTGAATGAAAGTGAGAATTGAGAGTTTGTGAGTGCGGATCAAGGGGCAGACTGGCATGGATGACACTGTTGTGGGTGTCTATTACAGGCCACCAGATCAGGATGAGGAAGTTGATGAGGTCTTCTACAGGCAGTTGACAGCATCCTCACAGCTACAGGCCCTGGTTCTCATGGGGGATTTTAACTAACCAGATATTTGCTGGAAGATCTACTCAGCCAGCCTCCCACAGTCCAGGAAGTTCCTCCAGTGCATTGGTGACAACTTCCTGATGTAAATGGTGGAGAAGCCCACTAGGAGAGGAGTACTGCTGGGTCTTGTACTGTCCAACAAGGATGGTCTGGTTGAAGCAGTGAAAGTTGAGGGCAGCCTTGTTTGCAGTGACCATGAGATGATGGAGTTCAGGGTCTCGCTTGGTAGGAACAGAATAGCTAGCAGAATCACAACCCTGGACTTGAGGAGGGCCAACTTTGGCCTTTTCAACCAATTGCAAGTGAAATCCCATGGGACAGGGTACTGGCAGGTAAAGGAGCCCAAGATAGCTGGTTAACATTCAAAGATGACTTCTTTGAAACCCAAGACAAGAGCATTCCAACAGGAAAGAAATGAAGGAAAGGAACCAGAAGACTTCTGTGGTTAAACAGGGAGCTACTGGGCCAAGTGGAAGAAGAAAGTCTATAAGTCATGGAAGGAGGGGATGACCACTTGGGGTGATTATAAGGCTCTGGTGAGAGAATGTTAGGAAAGCCAAGGCCTCCTTGGAATTGAACATTGCAAGAGAGGTCAAGGGCAACAAAAAGGGCTTCCTCAAATTCACTGCATGTAAAACTAAACCTGGAGGCAATGTAGGACCCCTGCTGAATGAGGTGGGTGACCTGAAGAGAGAGAACACAAAGAAAGCAGAGAAATTGAACACCTTCTTTGCTTCTGTTTATTCTTCTGGGGGCTGTCCTGATCTGTAGCCCGAGACTGTTGAGACTCCAGAGGAAGTTAAGGCAACAGAGGAGCTTACCTTGTTTGATGAGGACCGGGTTAGGGATCAGTTGATCAAACTGGATGTACATAAATCCATGGGCCTTGATGGAATGTACCGTGCATGCTGAGGGAGACAGTGGAAGCGATTGCTAGGTCACTCTCCATTATCTTTTCCAAGTCATGGAGATCAGGAGAGGTGCCTAGGGACTCACTCCAATCTTCAAAAAAGGGTAAGAAGAAGGACCCAAGTAACTATAGACCAGTCAGCCTCATCTCCATCCCAGAAAAAGCAATGGAAGAACTTACTCTTGACACTGTCTCCAGGCACATCAATGACAGGAGGGTCATTAGGGACAGTCAGCTTCACAAAGGTGAGGTCCTGCTTGACCAACCTGATAGCCTACTATGAGGGCATAACCAGGTGGATGATAGCCGCGTTTGAGAGATGGGAATGCTGCCTGATACAAGCAAGATGTTCGTTTATTAGACACACAAGAGTTCCTTATATAAGATTCAATACGTGCTTTAAAATAGTAGTGATTGGCTAACAGTTCCCCTAAACCCCATCTGTTTGCTGCTAATTAGCTACTATTATCACTAAGCAGGCTGCACATCAAAGCACCTGTGACATACAATGCTTTGGGAGCGTTATCTGCTGGAGCTTTGCCTGTTATAAGTTCTTGCTGCTCCGTGACCCATGATGGAATTCCATATATCTTGTTCCTGTGGTTAGCTACAGAGTTTACTCTCGGTTCAGCAGGATGCAGCTTGATCCTATTTACGTCCATGGCTTTCGGCCCAGAAGCGGCAACACACTCCTGATCATCAATTCATGGCCGGACATTAGTTCAGCAGTACTGTTGGGTCTTTTGTGGACCAACAGCTGATGATGGCAGAGCAGTGGATGTGGTCTATCTTGACTTAAGTAAGGCATTTGACACAGTCTCTCACAGCATCCTCACAGCCAAAATGAGGCAGAGTGGACTGGATGATCAGGTAGTGAGGTGGATTGTGAACTGGCTCCAAGTTAGATGCCAGAGAGTAGTGGTCAATGGGACAGAGTCTAATTGGAGGCTTGTAGCTAGCAGAGTCCCCCAAGGGTTGGTACTGGGACCAGTCCTATTCAATCTATTCATTAATGATTTGGATGCACTGTCAACAAGTTTGCTGATGACACAAGGCCAGGTGGTGTCGCCGACACCTGAGCAAACTGTGCTGTTATTCAGTGAGACCTGGACAGGCTGGAGAGCTGGGCAAGGAGAAATTGAAAGAACTATAACAAGGGTAAGTGTAGAGTCTTACATGTGGGCAAGAACAACCCCAGGTATCAGTATAGGCTGGAGACAGACCTGTTGGAGAGCAGTGTAGGAGAAAGGGACCTGGGGGTCCTGGTGACCAGCAGGATGACCATGAGCCAGCAATGTGCTCTTCTGGCCAAGGGGGCCAAAAGCATCCTGGTGTGGATCAGAAAAGGGCTCTGTTAGCAGATCAAGGGAGGTTCTTCTCCCCCTGTACTCTGCACTGGTGACACCACATCTGGAGTATTGTGTCCAAGTCTTGGACCCTCATTCAGTTCAAGAAGGACACAAAGCTGCTGGAGGGAGTTCAGTGTAGAGCAACGAGGATGATGAAGGAAAGGCTGAGGGAGCTGGGTCTCTTTAGCTTGGAGGAGACGGAGGGGTGACCTCATTAATGTCTATAAATATGTGAAGTGTGGGTGTCAGGAGATGGAGCCAGGCTCTACTCAATGTCATCTAGTGATAGGACAAGGGGCAATGGGTGCAAGCTGGAACATAGGAGGTTCCATATAAATACGAGAAGGAACTTCCTGACAGTGAGGGTGACAGAGCACTGGAACAGGCTGCCCAGGGAGGTTTTGGAGTCTCCTTCACTGGAGATGTTTAAAACCCGCCTGGATATGTTCCCATGTGACTTGGTCTGAGTGATCCTGCCGTGGCAGGGGGATTGGACTAGATGATCTTTCAAGGTCCCTTCCAGTCCCTAATCATTGTATGATCCTATGATACTGTGAGAAAAGAACCGCATACATGCAACCTGTTTACAGGCATCTCTGTGTCAGGCACCCACATCAAACATGTAAAAACAAGTACCATAATAACACTCGTGACGTCACAAAATGCTATGAGCTGTATCAGAGCAGCCCGGAGTCCATAACTGAGGCTAGTAAATAAAAGGCAGTGCCTTCCCCATGTGGAGTGAAGAAGAGAAAAAAAGCTGCATTTTTTTCCTGCCCAATACACATTATTCATACTGTGTGCAGATGTGTGAGAGCAAGGGTCATCCATTCCTGTGCCACAACCAGCCTTTGAGAAGCAGCAGAACCACACAGCAGGTGGCAGGGTTCAACAATCACCATGCATCATGTGGGACTTGCTGTCAGTCGAGTGCAGCAAAACAAGCAACAAGCAAACGGGAAGGTCAGTTTGCTGCTTCACTATCTTTATTTTCACTTTCTCACCCCAAAGCCTTCTCTTCTGCACAGTGAATGTGCTAGAGCAAACTAGTACAGTTCAAAAGTATTCAACAAACACGACTGACCTAACAAATGGTGGATGTTGCATAAGCTAGTACTTCTCTAAGGCAAAGCTTCATGACCAAAGTAGGCTTTGGTCTTGTACATCCACTTGCTATATGCTCTAAGCGAGTGGGAGCTGGCTGTGTGTTGGGAGGCAGTCTCTCTAGTTCCCACAGAAGTAGAATTGTCTCAATCCAGTTGTTCATCTCTGCATTCTGCACTATGCTCCTGATTATTTTTCTGCACTAGTAGTTGTAGTTTTTCTACTCTGGTAGTTGTGAATGCAGGCCATCAATAACTGATAAAGCAGTTCTGCAGATGTACAGATGGAGAAGTCACAGCAAGAATCTCCCCGGACATTACTGCCTACTGGTTCTAAACACAGTCCAAGGACTATCAGAAATCACTCCAGCTACCATCAGTAATACCAAGTACATAATACTGTTGTATTATTTTATCTATACATTCTCCAGCAATGAACACCAAAGCTTTTCAACACAGGCCAACAGGGCTTCAAGGGGTTAATTTAAAAATAGAATCATTCTGCTTATTAATTCCTCCACAATGCAGGTGGTTAGGATCTCATCCTAGCAACTCCTCTGGGATTTCTACCTTTTCACTCCTTCCTGTAGGATGCCATGATGACCATTTACTCTACATCTGATTCAGCGTTTACTAAGGAAAATTTTCATCAGAAGGGGAATGTAATCTTCATTTCCCTCCTGCTAGTTTTTTGTTACTAGAAACACCCTCTAGATACCACTACTTCCCTCTGAGATGACGAATAGGGAGTAGAAGATGTAGGAGCATGTAAAAGGAGGCCAGAGCAGTCCACAGAGTGCTGCTGATATGGCAGTGCTATGAGCACCTTTAATTTCAGGTGCTTTTTGGCATCACTGTCATTTACAGGTGAAGCCATACCGCAGTAAAGGTTCACTGCTGAAATGGTAAAGGTATTTAGTACCACTTACTCTACATTTGGGGAAACACTTGAGAAACACTTGTTCTTAGAGACAGAACAAGAGAAAAGAGTGAAGTTGTGCTAAGGGAGGTTTGGATTGGACATCAGGAAACATTTCTTTGCTTAAGAGTGGTCAGGTATTGGAACAGACTGCGCAGGGGGCTGGTGGAGTCCTGTCCCTGGAGGCCTGAAAAAAAAAAACCCCTCATCGATGTGCCCCTGGGGAACATGGAGTGGGCATGGTGGGGTCAGGTTGATGGATGGACTGGATGATCTTGAGTACAGTGTTCAGTTTTGGGCCCCCCAGTTTAAGAGGGACAAGGATCTACTGGAGAGGGTCCAGCGGAGGGCTACGAGGATGATTAGGGGACAGGAGGGCATGGCTTATGAAGAGAGGCTGAGGGACTTGGGGCTTTTTAGTCTGGAGAAGAGAAGACTTAGGGGAGATTNCTCTGCAAGTCAAATTTTTACAGCGTCCTATTGCCTTTAAAAAAGCCTTAAAAAAACCTCGCGACGAACCACTTGGCTGACCACCGCTAAATCCGGGTATCTGCCGTTGCGGAAGAGCGTGGAGTAACTGAGTGACTGGGTTCTCAAGGTACCGAAACGGCAGCCTCTGTCTCGCCGCCCTGCTCTCGGAGGAGCCGGTTCGCCCGCTAGGGGGCTGCACCTCCGCTTTGCGTCCCGCAGGGGGCGCCGGAGGACAGCGGCAGCACTGGGCAGCGGCTGCTCCCGGCAGCCCGCCCCTCACCCCGCCGCCGCCGGTGCTGCTCTCACATCCCGCGTACGCGATGCTGCGGAGAATAGACACGCCGACGCGACTTACCGGGCAGCAGCTGCGAACGCCTCGGGTGAAATGCCGACGAGGTAGGGCATCCCCGACGGCATCCTGCGCTTGAAAACAGGGTGGGACCGTAATGAACGGGTGGTGAGAAGTCATCCTGCGCATCGCGGGCTCCTGTAGCTAAGAAAGGCAGCAGTGCCGTTGTCATGTCAGTCACTGGGAGTACTTTCCTGCAAAGTTGAAAGCCATGTGTTGAAGGAAACAAAAGAGCAATGCACTTGTAAGGTGATGGAATAGTGTCACGCGATTATGCTGTTTTGTTGGAATTTTTTTAAGTTTCAGAAGTAACTACTTTCTGCAAAGACACGAGCAGAACAGTAACTGTGTGCACTCACCAAAGACTCTTCTTATATTTGCATGTCAGAACTGTTTACAATAAAATGCACAAAAAGACCACTATGGTGAGCTCATATCTCTCAAACCTTTCCCTTCCCCCTTCCCTTTTGCTGTCCTTTCCTCTTCCTGACATGGGCTGTTCTTCTTTCCAAGCTGCAGGTCAAAGACACCAGGGTTTCACTTTTAACATCTCAGCCAAAAGCCAGCAGCTATTCAGCAGTTTGATTCAGCAGGGTGTTAGAGCGAAAGCTTCTAGGCTTTCTGGAAACAGACGGGACTTGAGTGAATGCATGAAATTCCATAGGTCTGTAAGGACACCTGCGTTTGAGACTTGTCAGCCCTGTGCTTTCACCTTCATCTTTACAAGAAGGTACTGGCCCTGAGAGGAGTAGTACTGACTGAGTTCAGTACTTTGCAGACCAGATCTGACAGGAAAACCACCATGTAGGTTTCTTGTTGAGATATAACTGTAACGCCACAAGAGAAAGACAAGTTTTCTTCCTGTTCATTGCAAATGTTAATGGGACAGTATCAAAAATGAGAAGGAAGGCCACCAGGAGAATCTGAGACTCCCTACTTCATCTTGGAGGGTCAGAATGTGTCTTTAATATGGTTTGGTGTTGTTCTTGAGCACTATGTGGTTATTACAGAGGGAAGTTGAAAAACTGTTGGATTTCTGATTTTTTTTAATGAAACATTGTGGTTTAGATGCCATTCTGACAGGTTTTCAGCATCGTCCCATTTTTCTGAAACATGAAAAAAAATCCTGTGTTAAAACACATGCATCAGGCTCAGGGGAGGACAACTAGCAAACGGACCAGACATTAACTTGGTGCGGGTCAACAGGAATGAACTACACTGATATAAACATTCAGTGTCATTGCACAAGTGAAGGTTGGAGCCTGGCACCTTCAGGAAAGATGGCAAGTACTGTTGGCGACTGGCCTAGCCCATCGTTCTTCCTCTACAACTAAAATAATGACATGCTCTGTGTGTGCTAGAAGGACTTGCTGCGAGAGGAAACATGCCTCCCTTTCTGGTACCAAATGACACCCTTGAGAAACTAGGTGATTAATCAAACCTGTATATTTCTTATACTGTATCATAATAAGATTGACCAATTACAGGGCATACTCTCATGGAAACTGGTGGAAGAAATTAATACCTGACCTGGGTATATGAGGAAGATTCGGTGTACTCTGCTTGGTGGTATGTTGGGGAAGCCTGTCACACTTCACCTACTGAAAAAACAAAACCCCTATATACATATAAAAATGAACAGAATTATAGAGATGCAAACTAATATTCTTTCTCTTCCTTGGCCTCAAAGAGAGATGTAGGATGCAGCAGTTTGTTTAAATAAGACATGACAATTTTTCAGATCTACCTCTTAATAAATGAGAAACATCAGGGACTCCTAATCTTCCAGTAACTGCTGGCAAACTAGAAAGCAGCTACTGGAGAAACATTTCCTGGAAATATACAGTGATTCATTTAAATAAAAAATTTTGTGGGATGGGAAGAGAAATGTGAAAAACTGCTGTGAGCAATGAAAGAGACTAGTCACAAGGTGAAGAAAGTTTTTAGCAGCATAATGGTACTACAATTAAGATACATAAGATATAAATAAAGAGAGACAACACTGCAGTCATAAGAAGAATTGTGAGAGATTCACCGTGAAGAAAAAGGAGCTTTTCAGGTAACAAGCACAAAACCCACAGATTTATCAAGCAGCATCAACAGTGTGATTTCTGCTGTGGGAACATACAGTAAAAATAGCACTAGCATAAGGTATTCTCGTACTGCCAGATCTGCTAAGCAAATAGGAACTTCATTTTGCACCAGCTGCAGCTTCCAAGTGGTCTACAAGTGTGGCATATGGTGTACGATACGTGGCTTGGTGCTCTAATACTGTGGCTGCCCCCCATTGTACCTAAGGATGTTGGACATATGCTAGATTACATTACTTAATTGTGCATTGCCTTGCATCTGTGGGCATTAATTTACACACTTCTGATATGCCTTTTTAATTTACAGGAGGAAATTTTAAATTCCTCTGCTACAGCAAAGTAATGGCTGTATTAACATTCTCTAACGCGTCCGATTATCAGTATAGTAACGTAAAAGTCCCCAGAATAGCTCCATCTGGTTTGGCTATTACTGCTGCAGCAAATTCAGTCTTTGTTGGGCCCACCCCGGAATAAACTCCGTCTCCCTTCTCTCTCGTCCGTGTTTTTACAGCATTCATAAATTTCACTTCCATTTTATGCTGAAGCTTATCTGCTGTTTGAACAGAAAATGGGGACTAGCCAATCTCAAAGCACTGAAAACAAGAAAGTGTGTTTCAATTTACTCAGGTTATGTGATATTCAGATTGCTGTGAGGCATTTGGACAGCCACGTCAGTTAAAAAAAACCGAGTCTGTTCTCTTAAAATTTCAATTGTCATTAGACTTGGACAGAGCGTGGTGACTTGCCATCATGCAACATCAGAATAATCAGGCACATAAAAGAGATAAAAGTGGACAACAGCGGGTCTGAGTTTGCATCTGAACCTGCTGGCACTTCACATATTGATCTTTATTAATAAAGCCTGGTAGGATATATCTATGTTCACACCTAGTTACCTCTTGAATTCATGGTAAGTAATACCTTAACCCATAGATTTACAGAAGGCAAAGGGTACTCTGGAAGTTATTTAACTATCTTCTTTCTACAGTCTGTCCTAAGCTGAACCTGTTGTTTGAGAATGTCCTTGGGGAGAGAGAGTGAACTGCTGTCAGAGACAGAGCATAAGCCTGTCCCTTAATGTGATCCAGTAAACACGTGCTCGTAAACCTATGAAATCATATTGGGCCACCTAATAGCATGACATAGACAGAAGTAAAGAAAATGAGGGTTTCCTCTCTTGTCTAGCAAACCATATTAACATAAAATAAAGTAATTAATCTGAGGCCATCTAGACAATCAGGAGTTCTAGATTGTTCCTCCATTATTAACTTGGTTTTAGCACAAACACAAAATCCAAATGTCAAAAAACATTTTTACCTTTAACCTCTTCGTGTGAGTTTTGTCGCTTACTTAATGAAAGATTTTGTATTTGTGCATTATTTGGTTGTCTGGCTCAATAGCATAAGTTGAAATACAGCTCTTGGGCTGATGTTCCAGTTGGAAGTTTTAGAGGGTCAATGACAGAAAGCTCGGTTCATGTTACGAGGTACGGTGGCTCTCTAGCACAGGTCATTTGAGGATGCTGATGGAGAAACACAGGATTGAATCAAATTGATATTTCCCTTTAATATCCTATCAGAATAATCTTCTTATCTCATATAATTAAATCACATAAGATTTTAAGATGACAGCTAAACACAATTAGAATTTCCTAGATGATTCAGCTGGGCATCAGAGCATGACTATAAATGCATGTAGAGGAATCATGTTCCTGCTCAAAAAGATTCTTCTCTCCAAACATCCTACAGGGATCAGGCAATACATGCCATAAAGCTATTGGTCAAACTCCCCCCTGAGCAACTAGGAGTCTTTACTGGACAGTCTAAGACAACTCAAGTCACTAGAGCTGAGGCCACAGCATTGAAATATCATGCACATGACACATGACATTTACAACTAGGAAAGAGAGAGAAATTTCTAACACAGTTACAAACTACTTGCTTCATATAAATTGAACCTGGACCTGAGCAAAGCCTCTGACACTGTCCCACACCACATTCTGGTCTCCAAGCTGGTGGAACATGGCTTTGATGGGTGGACCACTAGATGGGTAAAGAACTGGCTTGATGGCCGCACCCAGACAGTGGTTGTCGATGTACCCATGTCCAAGTGGAGGCCAGTGACAAGTGGAGTCCATTAGGGATCAGTCCTGGGACCAGTCTTGTTCAACATCTTTGTCGGTGACATGGACAGAGGCATTGAGTGCACCCTCAGCAAGTTTGCTGACAACACCAAGCTGTGTGGTGCAGCAGACACGCTGGAGGGAAGGGATTCCATCCAGAGGGACCTGGACATGCTGGAGAGGTGGACACAAGCCAACCTGATGGGGTTCAACAAGACCAAGTGTAAGGTCCTGCATCTGGGTTGAGGCAATCCTAAGCACAAATACAGGCTGGGCAGTGACTGGCTNAAGTCTTCACTGTGAGTTCTTCACCGTGAGAGTGGTGAGAGCCTGGAATGGGTTGCCCAGGGAGGTGGTTGGGGCCCCGTCCTTGGAGGTGTTTAAGGCCGGGCCGGATGGGGCTCTGGCCATCCTGATCTAGGGTGGGGTGTCCCTGCCCATGGCAGGTGCCAAAACTTTCCCCTGTCCTTTAAAACAAATGCTGTTTCTGTTCCTCAGAGGATATGAAGTTCTGTTAAAAAGGAGATCCTCAAAGGCATTCACAGGTTTGACAAGGTTAATTTCACAGCTCATTATAAGTTGCTGCTCAGTTAGGAACACGCCTAAGCTACCACCACGGCAATGAACAGACATTGGAGTGGTCTCTTCCTTGCTTGTCAGACCATGACGGGGTTTCTCTACATTCATGGGTTCAGACCAGCTGCCATACTGGTGCCCTGCTCTGTCGGTTTGCCAGATTGCGCCAAATGTCGCATATGACCACAGTCCAACTACATGAAAAGTACCTATTTGTTGCACTGATGTTGATGGTCATATCTATTTATGTCTCAAAACCAGGAAAGCATTGATCATTGTTACTATAATTTATTTCTAATTCTATTAATGGAGACATTAATAAAAATGTTATAAGCAGAGCTCTGCAGCCCAGGGTCCACATCGATGCATCTCAAGCCTGTTTTTCCCATGGAACGAGCTCTCCATAGTACCCAGAAAACATGCAATTAGGAGATTATTCAGTCCCCCAAAGGCAGAAACCACTTTTCCCTAGCACTTTTCCTGAGTCAGAGGAGTGAGGATGAGGTTTATTTATAACGAACTTCTCTCCCAGTGCAGTTCTGATGCTCATCCATCAAACACTTGTGACAACTTCTTAGTGCTCTATCCACCCAGAAGGTAAATCCATCCTCATCAGCAAGCACTAAATGCCTGCTCTGGTCTGTTGGGTGTTGCCCAGACACTGTATCAGATTCTTCTGCTTCTTCCTCTGGTTTATCAAGAGATGGCAGCAAAAAGCCATTTAACCTTTGATCTCAGTCCTGGGGCCTCTATCCATGTCACACAGAATCATGGCAGCGTTTACCACCAGCTCAATTCATCCTGCCAGTGCTGTTTTAACAGAGCCACCTGCTAAACAAATCAAGCAGCCCAGTGCTTTTCCATCAACATCCCTTCGGAGAGCAGTGGGACCAGCACCGCTGCGTCCGTCCCACGCACAGCGGTAACCAGTGCTGTGCAGCACAACTGTGCAGGCTTCCCCTGTGGCAGAAGAGGTGCTATAAGAATCAGGCATTAGGTGAAGAACATTTCTGATAATGAGCAGAAATAAAACTAATGGATTGTTGGATCCAAAGAAAGGCATCTGAACAGTAAGTTCATATTTGGGGTGTAGGCTTTGGCGTTGGCTTCATTGTGGTGGTAATTTTCATTTTAGAGAGGAACACAAAATATTCAGTCTGCGTGTTGTTACCATGATGCTCCATCCAAAGTGAAGGACACAAGAAGGATCTTTCTGATTCCCTGTGACATGCTGACAATTCATTTGCTGTAGTGACATTTGTGAGAGGGGAAACAACTGGCAACATAGCATGTCAATAAAGACAGCCAGGAGAAATATTTTTAAATTAGCCATGATTAGAAATACAGTGTCTACTTGATCTCACATATTCTTCAGCTTTCTTGCTAAAGAAATTAATAATTATCAAAATCATTGGACTTAAATTGGATTTTAAAATAATTTACAGTGGTCATTAGTGACACCTCATTATTAAGTGTTGCAGAATGCCTACAGAAACTGGTTTCAGATAGAATCAGCTGCATTTAAAGTCAAGGGAAGCTCTGGGAGTTTCAGTGTCACTACTTAACTCTTAACAGTCACTGATCAGCTGTCAAAAGGTATGAGAAAGTACCTTGCTTAAGCTACTCAGCTGCTTTTTCTCTTGGAGACAAGGAATTATATGTACATTTATATGTGTACATATGGATATAATATATATGTATATACGTGTGTGTGTATGTGTGTATATACTGTGTGTATATGTGTAATTATTCTAGAACCTTGGGGTTCTGGGGCATTAAGAAGCAAAGTACTTCGTGAGGTGGCTAAATCTTCCTATTGTCCTGTTGCACTGCCACTGCATTTTAACACAGGTGAGGCCAATCCCATTCTTACATTCAGGAATCGTGGACAACAGGGGTTATTTCCACTGGCAAAGGAGAGTGGTTAGTGTGAGTTTGCCTGATATTAGAAGTTTGTCTTAGTAGAAATAGCAAAATGAGATGTGTTGTTACTGTGATGTCTTATATAGAAGCCTATAGTGGTTCATAATTTTAACAAACATCAAGGTTGTTTATTTTCTATTATAAATAACTATTCTAAATCAATAAGACTTGATGCAATGTGACCAAAGTGTTGTTTCTAAATGAGAGGATCTGTCATTTGTCCAAAGTAACAAATCACAAAATGTGATGCAGTTACCTTGACTGTTTTTCATTTCTTACATTACATGGCTCTCAATTTTTGACCTCTTAAATCATCTCTAATATCAATCAACACAGTTAGATTGAGATGTAATGAAAATACCAAATCAGGTTAGTAACTTGGAGAGGTGAATAAAACATACTAAAAAAAGGATAGACTCCGTAAGAGCATCGTTTCCTGAGATATGTCTGACATTTAGTGAAACTACATTATCATTTTTATTTAATAAATGACAGAACTTTCTGTCTTCTTGCCCAGCTGCTAGAAATCTAACAGATGTCTGTGAAAGATGCATGTGTGAGCTCTGCCTCTTTGGGTCAGTCTCTATGCTTTTCTCAGAGCACCCACAATGGCACATTTAACTACTTACAGCAGCCTTAAATGCTTTATTTCATGACATCACTAATGAAATCACCTCTGGAGGAAATATGAGCTTGGCATCCTAGAAAATTATCTTCAGACGTCAATGACTGACCTCATAGAGATTTTGGCATCTAGAGGTTTCAAAGACTTACAGTGACAACAAATATAAGCATTAAAATAAATCAATTTGTGAAACAGACATCACAGGAACATGAGCTTTTCTCCCTACCCTTTGTCAGTCTGGGTTTGTTACACCTCTCACCATGGAATGGCAACCAGCTAAACAATTCTAAATCACCACATTAAAATTCTAGCCACCATCTATTCTGTCCTACTACCTGTGTGTGGAGACTTTGCAAAACCTCTCTCATCATCTAGACATCTCTCGGCTGAAATGCAATGGATCATGACTATTAACAGACCAGCAATGTTGCCTAGTAAAATCATGCACATTGTTGGAGGATATTGGTGCGTAGCATTTAGCCTCTCATACATAAATTCATAACTTGCCATGCAAAAAAAATTGATTAAAATTACATTACAGGTAAAATATTATAATTGCTACATATCTATAATGACAGAACTTTTAGAATTATATTGTAGAATGACATTCCTATAAAGAAATATTTAATCTTATTTATATTACAAAATAACAGAAAACAATTGTGTAAAGTGATTCCTTAACCTGTAGCCTTGGCAGTGCAGAACCTCCCTGTCCTTGTCCCCTGGAGTTCCACTGAGCTTCCCCCAAAGTCAGTTTTCTTTACTCTGCATGAGGCTTTTCTCACACTTAAGTGTCGTGGAATAACACAAACCTGTCTACACAGTATGGGTTGGCTCAGTCAATGACAGGTAGCATGGTCATTTTTAAGACTACCGCTGCCGCAGGTCAGATGCTGAGAACCCATTTTGAACTGAGTCTTCTGAAGACATTGCTGTAGGTAGAACTCCTCTTTCTTCTCTCAAAGAACTATGTTCTTTGTCCACTGCCACTGAGCTCTTACCTGTAGAGTTAGTGATTCCATTTGTGTGCACCAAGCTGCAACATTTAGCATCATTTAGAATTCAAAACATTCAGCAACTGTTGTGAAGATTGCAAACAGATCTGACTTTAGAAATGCAGCGTAATAGTGATTCATAGGAAAGTTAAGTGTTGGTGCTTGTGATAAAAATTCAGGTACAGAAATTTTCTTTTGTTTTAGTAAGACGTGAAGCCCTAAAGTGTAATGAAAATACTGTTTCATTTGTATAGGTTTCCATGTGTTCTAAGTGACTTCAGAAAATATGAAATGCATTACATGTGCAGCAGAGCATGAGAGGAGATTTCCTCTCATGTTCACGCAGTCATTTATTACTTCATACCACATTGTCAATACCAAATCAAGAGCAAATACTTAAATATCTACTCATATGTGATCACACACTATCCTTGCGCATGTGGTAAATACAGCATGTCATGAGTGCAGCCCTGATTTTAACATTAACACTCAGTCTATTAGAAATTTTCAAAATACTTTCAGATTCTGCTGTCAGGCAGAGAAGGATTCAAGATTCATGAGGTTACTAAAAGAATATACTCTTACATAATGTCTTGGTACCTTTGAAATGCTTAGGTTCCAAGCTCCAAGTATTGATTAAAATAATTCTTGAAGAGTGTGACCTTGGTTTGTTTTCACAAACCATGAATCGATGTCAGGAGGCAGAGCTGACAGCACTGTGCTGTGGCTTTAGATCTCGATAAGTGGGTAGGTAACAGTCATCCTTTTAATCACAGAATCACACAATTGTCAGAGTTGAGACCTCAAGAGATCATCAGTTCCAACTCCCACACCAAAGCAGGACTGCCTAAAGCCCATTGCACAGGACTGCATTCAGGCAGGATCCGAAAGATCTCGAGCAGAGCAACAGAAAATAAGATTTTGTGACAGAAGAACCACAAAGGTGACAGCAGATGGCAGGAGGCTGCCTGTTTCCTGTGACACAGTCTCACGTGTGACTATTTCTTACTTGTTGGTAGTCTTCAAGAACATGTCTAGGAAGGCTGTAGTTGGTTTCTATGGCATCACATGAAGTCCACTGTGCTCAGTGACCCGTCATCTACAACGTCACCTGCAAGATGTGTGTGTACACACAATCCAGGAATTTTTTGGTCCCTTTTCATAAAAAACCTAATGCCATGCAGTCAGATTTGCTTAGCTTTGTCCCCCCAAATATTGCTTCTAGAGTGATGAATATCAGGTTGGGAGAGTGAATGGTTGTGATGAGTTAACCTTGGCCAGCTGTGAGACACCCATCCAGACACTGTCATTCCCTTTCTTCAGCAGGATGGTGAGTGTCCTGGTTCTAGGGTGAAAGGTGGAACCCCCATAGGGCAGATTCTTTTTAGTAGGAGAATTTTAGAATAAGAAAGATCAGATGACTGGTATAACATGCTATAACTTTAATGGGGGAATATATGAGGGATAGTGAGAGGAAAGAGTGTACAAGAGGAGAAAGAAATAGCCTACAAAAAACCCAATACAACTGGAGCTGGAGTCTGGAGGGCTGCCAGGACAGCAGCAGTGGAGAAGTGCTGGGGTTGGGGGAGACTGTTGTGGCAGGCACGAAGGGGTGTGGCCTCAGAGTGACTGGGGCCAGCAGGAAGGTTTCAGTCCTACAGAGGAGCTCAGAGGAAAACCGAAGCCAAAACGGAGTCAGGACACTCGGGCAGCCAAAGATGCCAGGACAAAACACAGAGCCAAAAAGGAAATGCTCAGACTGCATCAGAATGGCATTTGGCCTTCATTCTCCCTCCGTTCTTCTTCCTAGAACCCTCTTCACATTCTGCCTTGCACACAGCATCTATATTCCCTTAAAACCTTCTCCCCAGCAACCACCCCACTTGTCCACAGGCACCGCTGCCAAACCACTCTGTGTGGAAAAAGAGGGGAAATGGGAGGGCAATACATTGACAAGTGCCAACCCAACACAGGAAAACAATAAGTTTAAAATTAGCCTGTGGGGCGAGATAATAGCAAGACCAGTCACCAGTTACTATCATGGGCAAAAAAGATTCAAAGTCATTTAGTTGAACTGAATTTATTGTCAATCAGTAATAGACTAGGAGAGTGAAAAAAAAAAAAAAATTCCTAAAAATACCTTCTCCCTGTCTCCTTCTTCCCCTTTTCACTCCCATCATTCCTACTTTCTCCTCAGTGCGGGGACAATGGGTCATGGGCATTATGGTCAGTTCATAGCACTCCATCTTTGCTGCTCCTACCTGCTCACACTTCTCCTGCACCAGTGTGGGGTTCCTCCTAAGAGATCAAGTCCAGCTTGTGTCCTTTCCACAGAATGCAGTTCTTCAAGAATATTTATATGGAACCTCCTGTGTTCTAGTTTACACACATTACCCCTTGTCCTATCACTAGATGACACTGAGAAGGGCCTGGCTCCATCCTCCTGACACCCACCCCTCACATATTTATAGACATTAATGAGGTCACCCCTCAATCTCCTCTTCTCCAAGCTAAAGAGACCCAGCTCCCTCAGCCCCTCCTCAGAAGGGAGGTGCGCCACTCCCTTCATCATCCACATCGCTCTGCACTAGACTTCCTCTAGCAGTTCCATGTTCTTCTTGCCCTGAGGGGCCCAGAACTGGACACAATACTCCAGATGTGGTGTCTCCAGTGCAGAGTAGAGGGAGAGAAGAACCTCTCTTGATCTGCTAACCACCCCTTTTCGATCCACTCCATGATGCTGTTGGCCCTCTTGGCCACAAGAGCACACTGCTGGCTCATGGTCATCCTGCTGTACAACAGGACCTCCAGGTCCCTTTCTCCTACACTGCTCTACAACAGGTCAGTCTCCTACCTATATTGGTACCTGCCGCGATTGAGAGATGAAACGCTGCCTGATACAAGCAAGATGTTCGTTTATTAGACATACAAGAATTTCTTATATATGATTCGATACATGCTCTACAATAGCAGTGGTTGGCTAACAGTTCCTCTAAACACTATCTTCTGCTAACTACCTACTATTATCACTTAAGCAAGCTGCACATCAAAGCACCTGTGACATACACAAAGGTTTGGGAGTGTTATCTGCTGGAGCATTGTTTGTTATCAGTTCTTGCTGCTCCAGGACCCATGATGTAATTCCATGTATCTTGTTCCAGCTGAACCTAGAGTAAACTCTTTAGCTAACAGCAGGATGCAGCTTAATCCCACCTACATCCACACCTTTCAGCCCAGAAGTGGCAACATATTTCCAGTCATCATTTCATCGCCAGACATCAGCTCAGCAGTACTGTTGGATCTTTTGCAGACCGACAGGTACCTGAGGTTGTTCTTGCCCAGATGTAAGACCCTGCACTTACCCTTGTTATACTTCATTAAATTGCTCTCTGCCCAGCTCTTCAGCCTGTCCAGGTCTCACCAAATGGCAGCACAGTCTGCAGGAGTGTTGGCGACACCACCCAGCTTTGTGTCATCAGCAAACTTGCTGACAGTGCACTCTAATCCCTCATCCAAGTCATCAATGAATAGATTCAATAGTACTGGTCCAGTACCAACCCTTGGAGGGTCAGTACATACAGATCTCCAACTAGACTCTGTCCCATTGACCACCACTCTCTGCCTTCTATACTGCAGCCAGTTCACCATCCACCGCACTACCCGATCATCTAGACCACACTGCCTCAGTTTGGCTGCGAGGATGCAGTGGGAGACCGTGTCAAATGTTTTACTGAAGTCAAGATAGACCACATCCACTGCTCTGCCATCATCTATTCACCTGGTTATGCCCTCATAAAAGGCTATCATGTTTGGTCAAGCATGACTTCCCCTTGGTGAAGGTCCCCCAAAGGCTTCCCCTTGGTGAAGCCATGTTGACTGTCCCTAACGTCCCTCTTGTCCTTGATGTGCCTGGAGACAGCCTCTAGGACAAAATGTTCTATCGCCTTTCCTGGGATGGAGGTGAGGCTGAGTGATCTATAGTTACCTGGGTCCTTCTCCTTAACCTTTTTGAAGATTGGAGTGACATTTGCTATCCTCCAGTCTCAAGGCAACTCTCCTGATCCACACGACTTAGAAAAGATGATGGAAAGTGGCTTAGCAATGACTTGTGCCATGACCCATAGCACATGTGGGTGCATCCCATCAGGGCCCATGGTACATCCAGTTTGATCAACTGATCCCTAACCTTGTCCTCATCAACCAAAGCAAGCTCCTCTCTTGTCTCAATTTCCTCTGGAGTGACAGCAGTCTGTGGCTTGATATCAAGACAGCCCCCAGAAGTATAGACAGAGGCAAAGAAGGTGTTCAGTATCTCTGCTTTCTCTGTATCCTCTGTCTTCAGGACACCCACCTAATTCAGCAGGGGACCCACATTGCCTCTAGGTTTAGTTTTACCTGCAATCATGGAATGATAGAATCATTAGGGATTGGAAGTGCCCTTGAAATATCATCTAGTCCAATCCCCCTGCCATAGCAGGATCACCTAGACCAAGTCATGCAGGAACACATTCAGGTGGATCTTAAACATCTACAGTGAAAGGAGACTCCACAACCTCCCTGGGCAGCCCGTTCNGAAGGCTGCCCTCACTGTACACTTCACCACTTCAACCAGACCATCCTTGTTGGTCACTACAAGACCCAGCAGCACTCCTCTCCTAGTGGGCTCCTCCACCATTTGCATCAGGAAGTTGTCACCAATGCACTGGAGGAACCTCCTGGACTGTGGGAGGCTGGCTGAGTAGATCCTCCAGCAAATATCTGGTTAGTTAAAATCCCCCATGAGAACCAGGGCCTGTAGCTGTGAGGATGCTGTCAACTGCCTGTAGAAGACCTCATCAACTTCCTCATCCTGATCTGGTGGCCTGTAATAGACACCCACAACAGTGTCATCCATGCCAGCCTGCCCCTTGATCCGCACTCACAAACTCTCAACTCTCTCTTCATCCGCCCCTGGATAGAACTCAATATGTTCCAGTTGCTCTCACGTAAACAGCAACTCCTCCACCCTGACTTGCTGAGCTGTCTCTACTGAAAAGTACACAGCCGTCCATGACCACATTCCAGTCATGAGAGCTGTCCCACCAGGTCTCTGTAATTGCCACCAGATCATAATCACCTGACTGGACACAGATTTTCTACTCCTCCTGCTTATTCCCCATGCTGCGTGCATTGGTGTGCAGGCATTTTGGAGAGCAAGCTAAGTGCTCCAATTTCACCCTAGGACAGAGGCCGCCTTGTTTCCATTAAGACCACAGCTCTGTACCACTGGTGTGCACCCATCAACTGTCCCACCCCCTTTCAAATCTAGTTTAAAGCCCTTTGAGTGAGCCCTGTCAACTCCTGACCCAGAACCCTTTTTCCCCTCTGAGAGAAACCTCTCCCATGCGGACCTGTCAGATCTGCTGCATTATAGAACCTCTTGTTATCAGAGAATCCAAAGCCCTAACTGTAACGCCAGTCTTGTAGCCAGGCATTAATGGACTGAGTCCTTCTATTCTATTCTATTCTATTCTATTCTATTCTATTCTATTCTATTCTATTCTATTCTATTCTATTCTATTCTATTCTATTCCCAAAAATGGAAGTAATGAAGAGAACACAACTTGTTCTCTAGACTCTTTTACCAAACTTCCCAAGGCCTTGTAGTCTTTCTTCGTTCCCCTTAGGCTACGGAAAACAATTTCCTCCCCACCTGTCTGGAAGATCAGCAGTGAGTAATAGTCAGCTGGTCTCACAGGTTAGGGAGTTTGTTTAAAGTTAACCAACCTTTCTGTGTTTTTCAGATCTTGCGTTTTCTGAAACACCTTTTCTCTTCAGATCACTGCAGAGTGAAAATAGAATTTATCTGGAAGGTGAGATGATCAGCCTACAATCAGATCTTTTCAGTTGCTCTAGTGTTTAGGATCAGTCTGTGATAACCATGCCTTGCTTTCTTAGATGAATCGGACAGAAAACAGAAAGCAGCAGAAAATATTGCTTAAGGGAAAAGCAACTGAGCTCACACTGGTGTTCACAAAACATATAGTGACAGGTTCTGATTTATCACAGTATCTCTGAAAATAAACACAATCTTATTTCTCTCTTATGGGAGGGTGTATATTCAGGGATAATATTTGAAAAGGATTACTCAAATTATTTCTTCTTTATATTGAAGAAGGTATCCTAGCAGAAGTTGTAGGGAAAATAGTTTATGCTAAATGTTATACTTCTTTAATGATTTACACAATATTTATGATAAAATATATCTTTTAAATCTTGAAGTTGCCACCAATTTTTAGAATTTTTCCCCATCCATTCTTATATCATGCAGAACTTTATCTCAGAAGAGAACTCTAAGAAAACTGCACTTTGACTAGAAACAGAATATTATTATTGCTTTACCAGTGTAAGCAGTGCATGTCCTTCAATATAAAAGGTTCTGTATGAGATTTCAGTAAGAGAATTTTTGGGTTTTTAAACTGATAAATGCTCTAACTGCACTAGAGGGAAGAAGCAGCTTTTGTTATTGGTTCTTCAGAGTGAATAAAGAGTGAATTAGGCACCAGAGAGATTTTATAAAATACTTCATGCTCTTCCCTTATATCATCAAAAACATGTCACCCTGGAAAAGAGAGCTAAGATATGAAAAGTGAAACACAAACGCCCCTACTGTGTATGAAGTGTAGCAGACTGATGAGGCAAAAGGTTCAACGGCTCTTAGTTTCTGTCTCCATTTACATCTACGTAACACTGACGCCCCATTTTGAGTATTTTAATGAGACTTCGAATGAGGAAATTTCCTGAAGAAGTTATCGAATAAGTATAACCCCAAGTGAAATGCTTGAAGAAAGATGAACTTGTTGTTAATCTGACAGCGCACATGTCCTTCTCAGAGGGAGTAATTTGTAAAACTGCTGTTGTAATGTGCAGTTGAGTGAAAGAGTGATGGAATATGCAAGACGGCCTTCTCCCTCTTCTTTAGTCCCTTTCTTTTATTTTCCACCACTTTTTGTTCAATAATCTTTCTAATTTTCCTGAGAAAGTGACTGGGTTACCCTGCCCCTGGCAGGGGCTGGCTGCCCCAAGTTGCTCCTGAAAGAACTTGTGAGAGGGGCAGAGCCCTCTTGCACAAAACCAAACCCTAATCAGTCTGGATAGAAACGCCTCTTCTTCTGTTAAGTAGAACAAAGATGCCCAGGTCAATTGACTGAGCAGCTTTCCTTCATGGCCTATTTCAAAATATGCTGATACCAGTAATTTATGGGAATTCAGACACATTGCCTGGGCCCTGGGATACAAACTGCACAATCTATGTGCAAAACGAAGAGAAGTCTTGCCAGCTGTGACCTTTCAAAAACACTGTTTTCTGCCTCACCCTTTCTCACCCCCAGCAAATTTTGCCTTTGAGACAGCAGGGCGAGAAGCAAAGTCTACTAGCCCACTAGGAACACCAGCTAGTTACAACGTAGGAAGCAAGGTGGGAGAGGTAACTTGGAGAAGCAGCATAGTTTGACAGCAGTGGGATTCAATTGTGTGTTGCAAGGTTTGTGCAGCAGAGTTCTGTAACCTTGGCTTGATTTTACTGATAACATTATCTTGATGTGTTGAGCTAAAACTGCAAGATAAGAAAAGAAACATGCAGAGGTAAAATTTCTGATAATGCATTAGTTAACAGATTCAATGGGGAAAACACTGCCCTAAAGGATGTAAATTCCAAGAATGAAGCAGAAAAATAGGTAAAAACTGAGCAAACCCAAAGATTGTTCTGTTCCAAGGAACAACAGAGACCAGCTCTCTCTGAAATCAGCCCTATCAGTCACTGCCACAGTCATCAGATGACTGCCAGGCCAAGAGAGACACTGTCTCAACAAGATAGGAGAGAATATGAGCTACTATTTCAGTAACTCATCAATCCTAGATATACTTTATGTGCATTATCCAATAAATAATTGCCCTGTACTCTTAAATTGACCATCTCCCTGCACAAAGAAAGAAGCACCCAGTGAGAGAGGGTAATATCGTTTTTCCCTGAGTTTGGTGCTGCTTTTTAGGTCTCTGGCTTAACACATTATGAAAAATAAGCATCTACTTTGATTAGTTAATTGTATGAGTTTATTTGTAAACAAATGGCTCACACCTTGTGAGGCTTCAGCGAGGACTCATGTCCTGCTAGTTCTCCAGACTACAGCAACATAATTACTGGGTAATTTATCTAACCCAGGTGGGGTGAGTTTGATCAGTTACCTGAAGATGGAGATGTTACCTCACTATGGAGGTATAATCAGGATTATGAAGTTCCCTTTCCTTAAGTGTTGGAGAAAAGGTTGGCCTCTTGCTGTAACTGTCCTCTTCTGTCATTGCCTGCAGAATTTTTTTCACCTAGCATTTCTTCAAAGACCTGCTGCAGGTAGGGAAATACTGTTCTCCATTGAAATGTTTGGGCTCTGCAGAGAAAAGATTCTTAAAAGGTTGTGAGAAAAGGACACGTCTGAAAGCAGAAGCTGGTAGGAAAAGACCTGGATTTGAATGGAAGAGGAGCATTCTGACCTCTAAAAAACCCCTCTTACATTCATTTTAAATACGTTTTTGACGCAGAGAGGCACAATTAGTGTAACTGGCTACTAAAACAGCTAGTTTTCCCTCAGCAACATGTATCTAACTGCACTTATTTTTAAGTGTAGTTTCTAAATACATGTTACCACAGAACTGTCAGAGCTGAAAGGGACCTCAAGGGATGGTCAACCCAACTCTATGACTAAAGCAGGACTGCCTAAAACATATTGCACAGGGCTGCATCCAGGTAGGATTTGAATATCTCCAGAGAAGGAGACTCTACAGCCTCTCTGGGCAGCCTGTTGCAGAGATTTGTGACTCACAGTGTAAAGAGGTTTTTCCTTATTGCTAAGTGAAACTTCTTTTGCTCTAACTTGTGCCCATTGCTCCTTGTCCTGTCACTGGACACAGCTGAAAACAGTCTGGCTCCATCCTTCCTACAGCCACCCTTCAGATCTTGATAGGCATGGGTGAGGTCTCCTCATTCTTTTCAAGGCTCAACAGTCTCATCTCTCTCAACCTTTCCTGGTAAGAGAGATGCTTCAGGCCCCAAATCTTTGTGACCTTCTTCTGGACTCTGTCCAGTAGTTTCCTATCTTTCTTGAACTGCGGAGCCCAGAGATGACCTCACCAGGACAGAATAGAAGGGGAGGATGAGTTCTCCAGACCACATCTGGAGCACAGCCTTCGGTGTTGCCTTCTTAGTAACAATGGCACACTTGGCTCATGGTCAGTTTACTGATCTTCCTCAAGGCTACTCTCCAACAGGTCAGCCCCTAAACTATATTCTTTAATTATCACTAGTGGAGCATTGTAAAAATGATACCCTTTCACGCATCCAAGGAATTTTAGAGTATGATAGATATTTGATGTAGAATAACCCACAATGCAGGGGAAAGCCAAACCCAAGAAAACAAGACAATGAAACAGGCAAAACTAGAGCACTAAATTCCTCACATTTCAGTTCTGCCTGCAGAAAACTAATGTTAGCGCTTTTCTGCAGAAAAAAATGAAACTTTCTTAGATGTGATGACCCATGTTTTGCTCTTAATTGCACCACAGCTAAATTTCAGAACCTCCATCCGTTTCAAATACGTGTTGTTTACACAGGGTCTTCAGAACAAAAGGGGCAATTTATCACCGTTCACATTCTCTCAAACTTCTGCTTTACCCCTACTCCTCTGAAAAACTGTAGACAAATTGCTGTATGAAAGAGGGCAAACAATTTTGAAAATAGAAAACAGTTTTTCACTTGAAGAGTACATATTCCTCTTTCATAAAGTAACTTCAAGACCAAGTGAGGTTACCAGGTTCCCCAAAACCCATTCTGATGTAAACTCTACACTTCTGGAGGAAATTAGTGTTGTTTGGATTGGTTGACATGAATTCACCAAGGCGAAATCATGCCTGACCAATCTGATAGCCTTCTACAATGGCATGACTGTCTGCGTAGATGAAGGGAGAGAAGTGGGTGTTACCTACTTTGATTTCAGCAAGGCTTTTCATACCATGTCCCGTAACATTCTCACAGATAACATTAGTAAATATGTGTTAGATAAGTGGACAGCAAAATGGATTAAGAACTTGCTGAGTGACTGAGCTTAGAAGGTTGTGATCCTAAGGGCAGTCTGGTCAGAGGCCAGAGGCTAACAGCGATCCCCAGAGGTCAATGCTGGGTCCCACAGGGCAAGTGTAAGTTCCTGCAGATCTTGCACCTCAGGAGGAGAGTTCCCATGTACCAGTACAGGTTAATGTCCTACTGGAAAAGAGCTCTGCAGAGAAAGACCTGAAAGTGCTGATAAACAAGTTAATCAGGAACCAGCACTGTGTCCTTGTGAACAAGCAGGACAGTGCACCACGTCTTTTGGCACATTAAGATGATAGTGGCCAGCAGGTCAAGATAAGTTCTCATCCCCCTCTACTGTGCCCTAGTGAGGCTGCATCTAGAGTATTTTGTCCAGTTCTGGGCTCCCCAGTTCAGAAGAGACAAAGAACTACTGGAGAAAGTCCAATGGAGACTTATAAAGATAACTAGGGGACTGGACCATCAATCTTGTAAAGAAAGGATGAGAGACCTGCATCTGTTTAGCCTGGAAAAGACTGAGAGGGGACATTATCAGTGTTCATAAATATCTAAAAGGTGGATGTCAAGAGAATACCACTTGACATTTCTCAGTGGTGGTTAGTGACAGGGCAAGGGGCAACAAGCTGGAACTCAGGAAGTTCCACCTGAACATAAGGAAAAATTACTTTACTTTGAGAGTGACACAGCACTGGAACAGGCTGCCCAGAGAGGTTGTGGAGTCTCCTTCGCTGGACACAATACCATATAACCTACTCTAGGTGACCCTGCTTTGTCAGAGGAACTGGACTAGATGACCCCCAGAGGTCCCTTTCAACTCCTACCATTCTGTGATTCTATGCTTGTTGCAGTGATGTTGCTGTCATGAGCAGCAAATCCTAAAGCTTTGTCCTTCTATTGCACTCACAAACTGAATACTTGGAAAAGAACTCATGTGGTGAATTTATTATATAGTAGTTATATAGTAGTTTACTACAGGCAGTGAGTTGTTATAGGTAATTATAGTATGAATTCACATATGTAAGTCATGGGAAATACGTGGTCTGTGAGTCCCACCAGAGTACGTGGGACATAGTGCTCTGAACACCTCAACAGTACTGGTATTTGTTGCAGTCTTCACAGGAAATAATTAGCTGTGAAACCCTTAAGGTGCTGGAAGCACCTAAGTCTTCTATTAGATACAACTACTGTTAAGGAATTCAGTAGGAAGAAGCACTCAACACTGTTTCTCAAAGAGAAAATAGCTTGGAGAGTAAACATCTTACCTGGACATAAATTACATGGACTTGTTACCTTAACTACCTCAAACATTGTTTCCAACATTAATAACCTAAATAAAATGTTTTCCCTGTAATAGAATTAAATTTCCTTGAGGTTTGATCTTTTCTAGTCTCAAACAAAACTCTCTTGATATAAGCACTTTATACAAAGTACAGTATGTAAATGCTTTTCTCAATGACATTTTTACTCCAAAAGAGCTGCTGGAAGGATTGTCAAGCCTTGAACACACCAAAATCCTCTTTTCTTTTCCCTGATGGCAACTGACTCTGTGTAATTTAACTCCATATTTCTGGAGCTTTGATGTACCAGGTGCTTTCAGAATACTGCTCTTACCTTGGAGTTTTGCTTATTGCGATTATCTGATCAGATCTTTGCAAGAAAAAGCTTGGAAAAATCTTCCTGGGCAGGGGAAAAGATACACATATCTGTTCTTACAGCAGAGGAGCTTCCCTGGGGAATATGTGATGAGCTTTCAGCCATGAGCTCACTGGAGCCAGGAATAGTAATAAGACTATTGAAAAAAAACCCCTTTTTTATTGGAAGGAGAAACTGCTGGAGTTACTAGATTATCACTAATGTAGGAGAGGATTACAGCTCAGCTACAGAAACCTGCATGCCCTTACATCACATAGTCAAGTAAAACTGCTAGTAAGGGCAGAGGAGCTGCTGTACTGTCAGTTTGAAGTAAGAATTGCAAAGACAGTCACAGACAGACCAGAGAGACTCTCCTGGAGAACATTGTGTCCTGCAGTGTGAGAGGTCTCACGCTGAGCTATGTATTTCTACAAATAAAAAATGTTCCCTGTCTTCTGCTCACAGATCTGACTCCAAATCACTCGGTAAAATGCTACGTGTTCCAGCAATGACCTCAGCACAGTACACCTCCTTTTTGCAGTTTTTGTTTGAGACTGGTAGCAATGGAAATCTTGGAGTTATGATGACTGTTAACAGAATAGGTCAGTGACTTTCTGCAGGGAGTGGATAAATGCACTGTTGTACACATTTGCACGCACAAAAATGACTTGCCTTGTCTACCAAAATACGGAGTTATCTCCAGACTTCTCGCAGATAACTACAAAGTTACTCCTACTGAAGTCTGCAGAATAAGATACTGTATTCATTCTGGTCCTTAGATGTAGAAATTGCGAACAGTCATTTACCAGGATAAGTTTTTATGACATCATTTTTGTTAATTATTTTTCCCCTCGAGTTACTAGCTTTGCTTTGCCAATGTATATTCAGGTCAAGCAAAAAATGATTGCTATTCCAATAAATCTTTGACCTATAATGAAGATTTTGTAACCTTCTTTATCATAAAATTAAAGAATATTCTTTATGCATCTATTACTCAAGTTTTATGTTTAAAATGAAATTAACAAATACTTATTAACAATATGAACTGAATTAAAATTTTAACTTGGGATGCTGTTATAAAGTTATGGAAAGTTCAAGATAGTAATTCATCCACTCTCACTTTTGGGTATTTATACAAAGTTGTGTGAATGCATGACTTAAAGTTTTAGTGTTTAACTCTTTTAGTTGCCCTCAGCCGTCAGAAATCCCGTTGCAAAGTCAAGGCTGCTACTCTGAATTCATGTACCACTGTCATATCTCCAAAATCATAAATATGTAATAATATTCCTCTGCTAAGCCTCCAACAGCATGGGGAAAGCCCTCTGCAGTACAGCTCTGCAACAACACAGAGAAAGGGAGAAACCCCACAGACACTGCTGTTTGATTCACTCTTTGCCACCTTCTTTGGTCTCCAGGTAGGTCATGCACTGTCACTTATTTCAGCTCCAGAAAAGCAGACTCAGGCTATGGCTTTTCATTGCGTGCAGTGTTATGGAGAGATGTGTGGCAGCAGTCTGCTCTGGGAATCAGGAAGAAGGATAAGATTGATTTTCAAAAGACAGTCTGTCTGAGACCTCAGAGCCAGACACACAGGTTTCCCCAAAGTCTGACCTCTGTGAAAAGTTAAAATAAAAATGTTGGAAAGTACTGGAGCATGAATGTTCGTCTGATCTTAGGCTGTGTAGTCAAGATCCAGGCCATCTGTTGGAGGCCTTACATTTATCACTTTCATTACTTTATTTAAAAAAGTAAAGTTGGGGGTTTTTTTTCCATAGCTGAAAAGCTGGTTGACAGTGAGTAACAGCCAACTGATAAGGCCTTACATACCAACGAGACCGAGGACGTGTCCAGCGTGTGTGACAGTGAGCTACGTTTTGATTGCTGATTGCCAAAAACCCGCTCTGGCCAAAGGTGTACCCTGCCTTTGCACTGCCTCAGGACACAACTGAATCACTGTGATTTTCAAATAACCACTAATATTTGGATATAGCTGCTAGCACAGGGTTTGACCTGACTGATACTAATTCATGAGACTGACAAATCATTCATGCATGGTAACTTTGCATTTAGGTGTTACAATAAATTAGGGTATCACTGCAAATGATTTTTTTTATAGAGGTTCTCAAGACAATGTTATGTTTTAAAGGCCAATGCATAGAGGACATAATCTTACTTGCTTTAATTCTAATAGTTTTGTGACAATGTCTTAGTAATTATACATTAATTCTTAGCTACTTACAGTTTAATCCAGTAAAGGACTTTGAAGACAGCACATTAGATGCTTCAGTATCTACTGCTTGAGCTGGAATCCCTGGAGCCGAAACCTGAGTTGGGTTCCGTTCTGTGTGAACATAGACGGGAGGGAACCTTGTTACTCAATCCAGAAGACTACATATATTTCTAAGGTCTTTCTAGTGGGAGAAACAAAGCACCAGGGGGATGACTGCTCTTTTTCTGGTGTCTGATGACCTCTGTTCACATGTGGGCCTTGAGCATGGTTTTTCTGAAATAGAATTACATAATATGAACGGAAATTCTGGTTCCAGTTCTTCTGGAACTTCTCCAGTAGAAGACACTAACATATTTGTAGAAAAATCTAGCTGTCTTTTAAAAGAAAGCAACCAATCGTTTCTTTAATAAGAGCCTGATCTCATCAATCTATAATGAATATGTTCCAATAGTAGTGATAAAAGTTCTAGGAAGATGGGTAAGCAAAGTCGAATGCAATTTAATAACAGTGATTGAATTTGTAGGTTGCAATTTGCAACTTGAGCCCTTTGTTTACATCTGACTTCTCATCTGAAAGACCAAGTTCCTTACTGAATCTTTAGACTGCAGTCTGTAAAATTAAGATTTCAACATCTACTCTTTCTGCTCTGTTCAGAAGTGAATTTGTGATTAGCATGAATTCTGATTCTGTTTAATCAAATATAAAATATTTTAAAAATAGTTTAGTTATATTTGAGACTCCTTTGAAGAATTACCTTTTCAGATGCTCCTGTATCTCTTACCTAGTTTATTTTGATTTGTGCTTCCCAGTTAGAGTTTCAAATTACTTTAAATGCAGGGCAGAATTTTGTTAAGCTGTTATTGTATTGAAGCAGTGGTTGCTGGTGATAATCTCACTGGTTTCAGAGTCACTTGTCATTAAACAGTATCTAAGTCTGTTTTGATTAGATACTTTAGGAGAATACTGGATAAAGGGTAAAACTAAATATGGAATGACAGCTTAAAACACACAGTCCTGTTAAATGTGGGACCACCAAAATGGGCATTGCTTTTTCATGTTGCAATTCCTCTCACATACCAGAAGTCATTAGTCAGAAGACGTTTGTTCTACAAAATAACTGGGTTTATATACCTTACAATATTCATCAATAGCCACATTCTACCAATCATCTATCTTTGTCTTACCATATTCAAAAGTTACAGGGTTGGTTACTTCTGTGTTCTCTCACTGCAAGCAATTAACACAGTGGCTCTCAACAGCAAACACAATAATTCACTTCAGCCTTCTATTTTATCTACTTGCCTGGTTCTACTCCTAGTGCTAACATTCTGTGCTTAGACATCCAAATCCGTATCTATCCTTAAGTGCCTAAGATTTACTGCTCATGTCTTATACCTCTAACTGTCTCCTCCAAGGTCTAAGATTTATGCTTCCAGTGTCAAATGATGTCATATTTTCTAATCACCCCCCTGCACTGTTGATCTGACTTTCACATTCAGGATTGAATCTCAGTTTTATTTCTTACTGATTTATAATTGAGCATAAACAATCCAAGAGAAAACAATTTCTGATCTGAAGCCCATCACAAACACTGTTTAAAGAGCAAGTAAAATTGAAAATTGTTGGTCTAGTAAGATGGTAAAAAGAATTAAATTATAACAAAAGCTTCCTGATATTTTGTTCACAACTAATTATAGTGGTGTAGTCTGCCATATATTAATGGTATTAATCAAAATTTGAGTCTTCTGTAAATTAAACCAGCATGTAAGAGTGTAACTCTTCATGTATCTCTGCAAGTAAGTAACTAATAGATATCTACCCCAGGAATGCAGAAATATTGACCAAGTGCATTACGAGAAAAGGCAACAGGCTGAGAAGAGCAAGTCAGATGGTGGCATCTCTTTCAAAATGACATGCAGTCTTGCTTCCTCTGTTTATGGTATTAGAGACTTGAAGGCATTAGTTCTGAAAAGGAATTTAGTCTCTCCTATCCTGTAAGCAACTTTGCAAATGCTATTTCTGTTTTAAAATTAATGCTTTCTGGAGACAGCAAGGAGAATGGGTCAGTGGCAACTTAAAGGGATGGACCAAAAAGCAAACTTTTTGTCAAAATGGCAACATGACTTGTGCATTTCTTTCAAGCACACCTCTGTCTCAGGATATCTGTTGCAACTCATAACAAGTTTCTAAAGATTTGTATTATTTGTTCATGTTTAAGTGTGTAGCAGAGTCCTCATGAAGCTGTAGCTCTCCTTGGAGATGTCTCCAAGTTTTTTGACATGTGCATGAGAGAACTGAGGCTAAGCACAAAGTAGGGAGTGCTGGAGGTTCTTTAAAAATGACTAATGTGTCTGCTTTCCAGCACATAGCAACTATTGGTCTTGTCTTGTTAATAGTATTTTGATAATGAGTGACCTACACTCTTTTATATTTTTGCACAATATCATCCTCTGAAACAATGCACACAGACTTACTATGCACAATCTTCTCTTGAGGTCTCAGCCTGCTAAAAAGCTTTAGAGCTGCCACTGATATCAAGAGACTCGTCAGCCATCAGTGCTTGAAGTGCTGGACATAATGCTTCACATGCACGAGGGGATGGTACACACACTTGAGTGACTACTCTTATTTTCGCCATCTCTCAGCCAAATGATGCCTTGCTTTTTCCCACTTCCTACAAATAGAGCTCTTACATTAATTAGGAAAATATCTTCAGTTCTTTTGGTTACTATTTGGATAACAAAACTACCCAGTGTTGAAGGTATCAGTTGGACTGTCTAGTTGGCTTTATTTCTTGTATTATTTCAATACCTTTGACATTCAAGTATAAACAGAGTAAGAAGTTTTCAGACTGCCAAAGACTTTGCTATTGACCATCTATAACCCACGAATACGCTGGAACATAGGAGGTTCCACATCAATATGAGAAGGAACTTCTTCACAGTGAGGGTGATGGAGCACTGGAACAGGCTGCCCAGGGTGGTTGTGAAGTCTCCTTCAGTGGAGATGTTTAAGACTGTCCTGGATGTGTTCCTGTGTGACTGGGTCTAGGTGATCCTTCTGTGTCAGGAGGATTGGACTAGACCATGGAGGACCATGGCCTCAAGTGCTCTGTCTACTCAGTTTTTAAATACCTCTGAGACAGTGACTCCACCACCTTCATGTCAGCCTGTTTCAGTGCCCAACCACTCTCTCAGAAAAGAACTTCTTCCTAAGATCCAGTCTAGACATACCCTGACACAACTTGAGGACATTTTCTCTCATCCTATCATTAGTAATTTGGGAGAAGAGACCAGCATCAGCCTCACTACAACCTCCTTTTAAATAGCTGTAGAGAACAAGGTCTCCTCTCAGCCTTCTCTTGTCTAGACTAAATAATCTCAGTTGCCTCAACTGCTCTTCATAAGCCTTGTTTTACAGACCTCTCACCAGCTTTGCTGCGTTTTCTAGACCTGCTCCAGCCTCTCAATGTCCTTCTTATACTGTGACATACAAAACTGGACACAGTACTCAAGGTGCAGTCTCATGAGTGCAGAGTACAGGGACACCATCACCTCCCTACTCCTGCTGGTTACCCTCTTCCTGACTCAGTCCAGGATGCTGTTGGTCTTCTTGGCCACCTGGGCGCGCTGCTGGCTCCTGTTCAGCCGGCTGTCAACCAACACCCCCAGGTCCTTTTCTGCCAGGCAGCTCTCCTGCCAGTCTTCCCCAAGCCTGGAGTACTGCTGGGGGTTGTTGTGACCAAACTTCACGACCTGGTACTTGGCTTTGTTAAACCATATCCCATTGGCCTCAGCCCATTGCTCCAGCCTGTCCAAAGCTCTCTGCAGCACCTCTCTACCCTCAAGCAAGTCAACACTTCTCCTTAATTCCATGTCATTTGTAAATTTACTGAGAGTGCATTTGAACCTCTCATCCAGGTCACTGTTTGTTAAACAAACTGGTCCCAAACCTGAGTCCTGAGTGACAGCACTTGTGACTGGTTGCCAACTGTATTTAACCCCATTCACCACAACTTTCTAAGTTTGGCCATTCAGCCAGTTTTTAACCCAGAACAGTGTCTACCAGTCTAAGCTGTGAGCCGACAGCTTCTCGAGCAGAATGCTGTGGGAAATTTGTTTTATACTAATGACACTGATTACAGAACCATTTGTCACCAGAAATCACAGGGTCAGTTTTTTTGTGGCTGAAATTCTTTCATATAGCATTTAGCACAAGTCCTTCTCCTGCCAGACTTGTTCTCACGATTTCGTGACAATTTAAGTAGTATCCGTTGCCGCATGACAGACAATATATGACACTGTTGGATGACAATCCATTGCCCTACTGTAAGCCACCATGCTTCAGTGCTTCCGAGGATTTCCTGTGAAGTTTAACTTCTACCTCCTGAGTGTGTCATGTGCTGAGTGTATTGCTGTATAGTACCACAGGAATGCCAAGACAAGCCTCTAAAGGAGTAATTATAACTGCATATCTTATGCTAATTATTTAAGCAACTAAACCAATTTTAGCCTCCCAGAGTCTTCAGTGCAAACCAAAATGCTTTTGTGGGTATGAGTTCAGGGCAAAATCCCAATTTAGAAAGGACTTCAGCATTGTCCTTATGGCTGAGTGGTGGTGTAAAACCACTTTCTTTCACGTGTTTCAGAGGAAACTGAAATTTTTGTGGACAATTTACAGATAATAAAAATTGCATTGGTCAGATGTCAGTGACAGTGCATTTTTATAGAACGGTAAGGGGTGTAAATAGACCTCAATATCCGTAGTGTATGTGCCAATCAAACGTCATTTAGACATTTAGTTATATCATTTTTTGCCAAGGTAGCTTTTGTAATAGCAATAGCTACAGTCTTCAATTTTCTAACATCACAATTTTTGACATTAATATAGTGTGATCTTTTCCTAGCCAGCTAATGCAGTGCAGTCAGTGTTCATTCTGTATGAACTGACGCTGCCTTACAGTGTCATACACTACAAATTTTACTGTCAGACACTGATGAATGCTGATTGTCAAACATTTCATTAAACTCAATATATATCTCATGTAACTTGAATATAAATGCCATATCTAACTCTAAACTTTCCAGAACTGTTTTATAACTCTCAGCAGTGATCTTAATACCAGGTGTCCAAATACTTGATATGTAAAGGACTTAACAAACACATACTCTTCCTGCACGATTTGTTTCAGTGAAAAATTCTGTTTTCTTCAGTTAGTTGCTTTGGAAATTAAAGCTCCATGAAGGCCCAGTCCAGTAAATTAGTTGGCTCCCAGAAGTTTGGTTATGAATCAATTTCTGTCTTTACAGGGAGAACGTGCTTTATGTCACACAAAGTACACATTTCAGTGTTACGCTTGACGTTCTTCTTGTAGCCCTTTGACATGTTAAATAACACAGAAGTCAAACAGCAGAGTGTAAAGTGTCTTTTAGATTTCCGTAGCAGAACTGGCTTATACCTTACCACCAAAATGATCCTGTCAAATCCTGCCTTTCTGAAGCACAGCTGTGACTGTCACAAACAAAAATTCAAAACTAATACAGAACCATAAAGCAATATCAGCTGAGATCACTGTTAATATTAATCCTTCACTTGTAGCCTTAGAAGTGAAACAAAAAGTCAGCACTCATATGTCAAACAAGGTGCATGTATCACACAATCAGGTAGGAAATAGATATTTCTGGAGGGATTAATTTCTTGATACACCTTGTCCTTTAAAGGAAAACCAAATTCTTGTCCCATTATAATTAAAATAATAGGCATGCCATGCACTTTGCAGTCATACATGGAATAGTCTGTGTTAGGAACTGAGAGCAGAGAAGCTGAAGTTTTAATATAAGCTGAGTACTCTGAATTCTAGACATTAATTGATTGCTCTTTTTCGAAGGGTTTTTCTGCTCTTTCTATTACCTAATTGTCTCTGTCTAATTTATTTGAGGCTAATGCACTAATGTAAGGAAATAAACAATGCTTCTAAACTCTTCTAGCCTCACAGAATGACAGTTCTGAGGAATGTTCTTGGTCATTGCATCTATGCTTTGGCAGATAGATGTTGTTCTCTACTCAGGAAGCGTTTCTGTACTCTTGCAGAGTCTGTAGAGAAAGAAAATAAAATGAGAAAAGTTACAATTTGCCACTGTTCCCAAAGACACTGAGGGATATGCACAGGAAAGTTGCTCTCACTACACTGAAGTTTTACCACCAATTAAGACAGCAATGTTCTTTATTGTTTCCTTAAGGAGGAAGGGTTTTTTCACTGTTTGCCATTGCATTTCTTAGCTGTCAAAATCGCCGCAGTGTGACTTAAGATAATGCACTTCTCGTTGCAACTTCAGCATCAGTTCACAGTAAGTGTTGGCATACACAGTGAAATGCATATCATGTTTTTTTAACTGGATATGTTAGGTGTTAATTTATGGTAAGCACTACGTTATGGGTAACAAGCAGAAGGAGCTGGAAGACATTGTACAGCAGGGTAACTATGACCTATTTACCATCACTGAAACGTGGTGGGATGCCTTATCATGACTGTAGCACTGCATGGATGGGAAAAGAAGGAGAGATGGTGGGATGGGTCTCTGTTAGGGAATGTTTTGGTTGTATTAAACTCAATGAATCAAATGGTAAGGTTGGGTTCTTACAGTTAAGGATGACAGAGAAGGCCAACAAGGCAGATATCATTTTGATAAAGGATAAAGTGGTGGATTCTGTAGGCAGCCAGCAGAAGTCTCACAATCTCTAGCCCTTGTTCTCATGGAGGACTTCAACTTACCTGACATTTGCTGGAAATACAACATTATTTTTTTCAATTCAGGTTCTACACTTTGGTCAAAACAACCTCATACAATGCTACAGGCTTGAAGAAGAGTGGCTGGAGAACTGCTCTGTGGAAAAGGACTTGGGGGTGCTGATTGACAGCCTGCTCAACACGAGCCAGCTCTGTGTCTAGGAAACATGATTTAGTGGGTATGATGGCATTAGGTTGACAACTGGACTGATGATCTTGGAGATCTCTTCCAACCTTAATGCTTTCATGATTATTGTATAACATCTCTTTTCTTAAACCTGAAATGATATGTACAGAAAAGAAAGTTCTTTAAAGTGAAGTCTGCTGCTGCTAATGAAAAAGTTATGAATTTCACCTGAAAATGTCTCCTAAACTTACATACTAAAATATATCTATACTTGATATACTAAAGTGTATCCAAAACCAATCTATCTGTAATGCTCAGAAGAATATTATGTTAAATTGGAGGGGGATGAAAGTGTGTATTTGAAAGTACAAAGCATTCCACACTTTAATGAATGAAATTTTGCAGACTCATAAGCCTTGAGATTACTTTTATACCTAGATATATTAATGTAAGAAATACATTCATTTCAAAGTATGAAAGACACACTTAGTTCTATCTACCATGGGGATATTATAACCTAAGTCCTAACTTTTGAATTGTCAGAACCAGTACATGAAATGATATTTTAAAGAGGTATATTTACTTGTAAAAAATTATTTTGCATTCAATAGCATAGAATATTTTAGGTAATCTAGTTTTATGGTGGACATACATATGAAATAGCAATCACAAGAAAAGATAAGGGAGATACAACATTTTAATTGAGTTTTAGTTAGAACAAAAAATAATTTTAGTGGGTTTGCTTATTCTTCTTTAATTACAAGTATAAAGCTTGTGAATGAAAACTTGTAACAAAGATGAATATACATGTGCACACACACTCACACTGATTCTTTTTGAAACAAAGAGTGGGACGAGAGTTTCTTTCTCTTTTCTTTTGTAGAATTATTGTTTGCTTTTTGCAGCCAAACTGAGGCAGATGCAGTCTAGATGATCATGTAGTGAGATGCATCATGAACTGGCTCCAGGATAGAAGTCAGAGAGTAGTGGTCAATGGGACAGAGTGTAGTTGGAGGCCTGTATTTAGTGGAGTACCCCAGGGGTCAGTGCTGGGACCAGTCCTGTTCAATACAGTCATTGGTGACTTGGAAGAGGGATTAGGGTGCACTGTCAGCAAGTTTGCTGATGACACAAAGCTGGGTGATGTCGCTGATATGGGACATGTATAGGCTGGAGAGCTGGGCAGAGAGCAATTTAATTATTACAAGGGTAAGTGTTGAGTCTTGCATCTGGGCAAGAACAACCCCAGGTATCAGTATAGTCTGGAGACTGACCTGTTGGAGAGCAGTGTAGGAGAAAGGGACCTGGGTGTCCTGTTGGACAGCAGGATGACCATGAGCCAGCAATGTGCTCTTGTGGTCAAGAGGGCCAACAGCATCCTGGGGTGGATCAGAAGAAGGGTGGTTAGCAGATCAAGAGAGGTTCTTCTCCCCCTCCACTCTGCCCTGGTGAGACCTCGTCTGGAGTATTGNTATTTTATTCTACTTTAAGATTTGGCTTTTATTTAAGTTTATTTAAATAAATTTATTTAAATTTATTTAAGCTTTTATTAAGAATATTCACATCTGCACATTTTATTGTTAATATTTTAAGCCCACAGGGGAAAAATATTAATATCGAAGACATAAAATTGTACAAAAGTTTATTGTGATGGCCATAACCATGAAATGATGAAGAGAATCTAAATAAGAAAGAATATCAGCTCTTACTTTGGTGCCATTTTGCATTTGACTTATGTAGAGTGTAAAAAAGTGTCCCAAAGGTTTATCCTGAAATGAGACAAACTAAAATGCCACTCCACATTTTCTCTCTCTGTACAAGGAGGAAGTTGCTTTCCTTGTATTGCTTCTCGCATTTGAAAACAGGACTGAGATCAGAACAGAGAGAGTGTAACTAAATGAGAGCAGGCAAAGGTGTCTGACAGTTGTGGAATAATTGTAGAAGGGTTTCAGACTGCTGCATTTCAGAGTTTTAGCTTTGAAATAAGTGCACACATATGTAAGTACATCTGTATTTTGTTTTACTGGTTTATGTCAGGTTTCTTTCTACACAGCTTTCTTATAACAGAGCAGGATCACTTCACTGGAGAAGCCATGGAATCAGAAGCACTCAGGGTTGAAAGGAACCATCATCCAGTTCCAACCACCCCAGCACAGGCAGGGACACCCCACCCTAGACCAGGCTGGCCAGAGCCCCATCCAGCCCGGCCTTAAACACCTCCAAGAAAGGGGCCTCCACCACCTCCTTGGGCAGCTCATTCCAGGCTCTCACAACTCTCATGCTGAAGAACTTCCTCCTCACATCCACTCTAAATCTACCCATCTCCAGCTTTGCTCCGTTGCCCCCAGTCCTGTCACTACCTGACATCCTAAAAAGTCCTTCCCCAGCCTTTTTGTAGGCCCCCTTCAGATACTGGAAGGCCACAATAAGGTCACCTGGGAGCCTCCTCTTCTCCAGACTGAACAGCCCCAACTCTCTCCGTCTCTCCTCACAGGAGAGGTGCTCCAGCCCTCTGATCATCCTTGTGGTCCCCCTCTGCACTCGCTCCAGGACGTCCACATCCTTCCTGTACTAAGGGCTCCACCAGAGCACAGTAGCAGGGAAGAATCACCTCCCTCTACCTGCTGGCCACACTCCTGATGCAGCCCAGGGTCAGGTTTGCCTTCTGGGCTGCAAGTGCACACTGCTGGCTCATGTTGAGCCCTTTGTCCACAAGCACCCCCACGTCCCTCTCCTCAGGGCTACTCTCCAGCCAGTCACTGCCCAACCTGTACTTGTACTTAGCATTGCCTCGACCCAGATGCAGGACCTTACACTTGGTCTGGTTGAACCTCATCAGGTTGGCTTGTGCCCACCTCTCCAGCCTGTCCAGGTCCCTCTGGATGGCATCCCTGCCCTCCAGCGTGTCTGCTGCACTACACAGCTTGGTGTCATCAGCAAACTTGCTGAGGGTGCACTCAATGCCCTTGTCCATGTCACCGACAAAGATGTTGAACAAGACTGGTCCCAGGACTGATCCCTGACGGACTCCACTTGTCACTGGCCTCCACTTGGACATGGATCCATTGACAACCACTCTCTGGGTGCAGCCATCAAGCCAGTTCTTTACCCACCTAGTGGTCCACCCATCAAAGCCATGTTCCACCAGCTTGGAGACCAGAATGTGGTGTGGGACAGTGTCAAAGGCTTTGCTCAGGTCCAGGTAAATGACATCAGTCGCCTGCCCCTCATCCATTAATGTTGTGACCTGTTCATAGAAGGCCACCAGGCAGGACTTGGCCTTGGTGAAGCCATGCTGATTGTGCCCAATCACCTCTTCACTATTCTACTGTTTCAGTAGTGCTTGCAGGAGGATCTGCTCCACGATCTTATCAGGTACAGAGGTGAGACTGACTGGCCTGTAGTTCCCTGGCTCCTCCTTCCTACCATTTTTGAAAACAGCAATTAGGTTTCCCCTTTTCCAGTCAGTGGGGACGTCACCAGACCACCATGACTTTTGGAATATAATAGACAGGGGTTTAGTAACTTCATCTGCCAGTTGTCTCAGTACCCTTGGGTGTACCCCTTCTGTTCCCCTTCAACGCTTTTAGGTCCTTCAGGTGATCACAAAATAGATCTTCACTTATGATGGGCAGTTGTTCCTTGCAGTCCCTGCTGGTATTTTCGATGTCTCCAGTAGTGTTGCTGGAGGCCTTTGCAGCGAAGACTGAGGCAAAGAAGTCATAGAGCACCTCAGCCTTTTCCATGTCACTTGTAACCACACCACCTGTTTCCTTTCTGAGGGGTCCCACACATTCCCTAGACTTCTTCTTACCGTTCATATACCTGTAGAAATTCATTCTGACTTTAAGACTTGACATCTGTGTAATTGTTTTGCTGACAAATATTAAGGCTGCTTGGAAGTGTTTGCAGTCTCCAATACTTAGTGACAGATTTGTGATCCTTGACTATTCTTGAAGATTTTTCTGAGATCATTTGTCTAAGAAATTTTGGACTGAGGCATGCATTTTCAGTGTCCAGACCTGTTTTTGCTTGGTGAAACCTGATTTTGGCTCATAAAAAATTCCAAGTTTAGGGCTTTAAATACTATTTCTGTATTTGTAAATTAAAAAAAAAAAAAGAAAAGGCAAATGAATAATTCAGGTACCTCTGATACAGTTCTCTGGATTTATGAGTGGGGAGAACAATCTCCTTAGTCCTTGAACTTCAGGTTAACCAGACAATCAAAGACAGTTTCTCTATCACAACACAAATATTTTCAATAAGCACTCAAGCTGAGAGCCCTCCATCTATATTATTTCCCTTTCCTGTGAGTCGTATGTTAGTTCTTAGTCAGACAGTACCACGTTTTCCTGGTCTTTTATATTAGATCTTTGTGAAGTACTTCTGTGCTCAGTAACTAAATACAGGCAACTAAAGCAGAGAGCGGTTTGGTATTGTGGTTGGAATTGAAGAGCAGCAGTTCCCTCACATAGCATTGCATTAGGAACAAGGTGCATTCTCTTCTCTTCACCCCTTTCTGTCCCCTTTGACTGGGCTGCGTGTGCCTCTTCTCAAAGAGTATCCACAGGGAGCCATCATTCCAAGAACACCAAAGAGGTTTGTATTGTGTAAAACGGTACCACTCTACAAGTCTGAGAGAGGCTGGAGTCAGTCTCAAACATTATTTCCTCAGCTGTGCATTTTAATCAAGGCATCAAAAATGCAGGGGGGGGGGAAGTTACATTTCTACCAACGCAGTGTAGCCAACTTGAAAATGTCACCAACATGAGCCTTACTAAGACTAATAAATTGCTTTGAATCGCAAGTAGTTTAGCTAGAGCATCACAAAACTTAGCTGAGGTTTAAATGTGTGATGCTCAAATGGCTGACAGCAACCTGAACGTTGCCGTCTGAAATCAGTACCTCACCACCTAAAAAATCTTGTATTTGGGTCACAGGTGGCGATCCTAGCAACATTTGGATCCTCATGGGTTTTTACTTCTTTTGAAAATGAGTTATGAAAATGCACTCAAGCCCAGGAAGAGATCCAGTAAAAATGTAAAGGAAAAAGTCCTGATATAACAAATCAGCATTACTCTGCATTTAACTTTGAGAATCGAACTGCTAAAAAGCAGAAACCTTGATTAAATAAGAGATTTCAGAAAAATACTGAAAGTCTGATTCGCCTGTGATGCCCATGAACATTTCCAGGGTAATAAATCCCAAAACACAGTGAAAGTGATGCATTAGAGAGTGTCAACATTATCATTTGTCCCAGACAAGCTGGTAGTGAGCATGCATATGTTATTAGTATGTGGTCTGATATAAACTGTGAGAAATGACTTTGTGAGCACAGAGTCACTCCAGTAAAACATCTTAAAATGCATTTTTCTGTGCTGTGGGTGACAAGGGCAAATTTTGGATGATCACAGATTCAAGGAAAGAAAACAGTTGACCCAAAGCATGTTATGCTGTGCCATACCAGAAATAGTTTCAAGAGAAGATTCTCTTATTCTTAAGAAAGTTTTTCTACACCCTACAGTGTTGTATGACAATGTTGGGCATCAAATTAATCCCAAATTTAATGCTGGCCATAATAATAAATGGTGCTAGTATACACAATGGCAGGTGGGAAAACACATGCTTAGTTATGGGCAGGTTAAATCTCTTGAGTATTTTCATTATACAGAAATAAAACTACAAAATTAGCACAAGGCTTTTGCTGGAGCTTTTTCCTCCCTTGTTATACAGACAGAGAGAAAATACATTGCTTATGCAAACTCCAAGTAATGTCTTGGTTCATCGAGGCTTTCAGGTGGAACACAATAATGTTTGTTTCCAAGACCATTCATTTTACAAGTCCACTAAGGGAAAATGAAGGTGTGAAAATGGTTAATGACAGACTTGGGCAAGGTTGTTACGATGAATGGCTTATTTTCTAAAAACTGTGCTGTAAGAAAGTACTACAATTATTAGAACGAAGAACTTTGACAGATCCAAAAAATAAAGATCAAAAACTCATGAAAATACAAAATAGAATCATTTAAATAAATTTTGGGTTTAATTTGGCCAAATACATTTAGAAGTATTACACAGCAAAAAGAAATGAGAACATTGCTTTGGACTGAAGAAAACACTTAATTGAAATCTTTTTTATTCTCCCTTCTGTTTTCATTCCAGTGAGATAAAGCTAAAGTTTTCTGCTTCAGACTGACCAGCAATTCACTTTCGCGGATTGTTTATTTTTTTTAGTTTTTGTGAGAGGAAACACTGTGTGTGAGGTGATAACACCTATCTGTCTAGCTCTACATGCCCCCCTCCTGCTGCTTGCAGGCTTAGGGCTGTTGATCTATGAGAGAGGGTTACAGCAGAGATGAGTTGGAGCAAAAAGCAAAATCAACCCCAGTCTCATAAACTCTGCTGGAGTTGTTGGCACAGATATCAGTGTTAACATCATAACATTAAATATCAGAGTGAGGAAGAGCTGTCTGGGGATGGAGCAGAGCAGCAGCAGTTGTACGGAGTGTGCCTGTGCAAGGCTGCAGCAAGATCTCAATATCAGAAGAAGAAAGAAGGCTGCAGGGATGAAAGGAGCAGCATCCAGCATTGGTGAAAACCAGTGAGGAACCAGTGCTTGGTGAGAGGGGCAAGGCAAGGCATGCAGCAGTGAGGCTGTCTCCAAAAAGACTGATCCACACGAAGCAGCTGGAGGTGAGGTAACAGCTGCTCTGTGGCAGAGGGTGGTATCCATCAAAACTAACAAGTTCCGGAACTAATTAAATTCTCAGCTGGTTTTAGGCAAATGAGTAACAACATTAATTAGGATGGCTTTTTCCTGTCTTCACTGGTCAGAGGGCACTGGCCTTTGGTTTTGTGTTAGACTGTGCTGTTTGAAACTAGGTCTGCCATCTCAGGAGGAAATCACTGAAAACAAACACTTTCAGAAACGGAGTCTGATATTATAAGTAGATAGAATTACATAGGTTAGGAAAAGGCTCAGGATTCCCTGTGCTTAAAGGATCCTGGTCTCAGAGATACTGCAGGAATCTGTATGTGTCCATTTTGTGTTGGTTTTTTTTTTTTTTGGTTTGCTTTTCCCAAAGAAATACAACCAAAACCCCCAGCAGAACTGGAGATGATGGTAAAGTTACTTGCTACTGTCTAATTTGAGTTACTATGTACCACACAGTTAAACAACGTGAGGAACAAGGTCATGATCTCACACAGCAAATCATAGTAACTCCTAGGTTGTAGAGGTGCAGAATCACAGAATTATTGAGGCTGGAAAAGACCTCTAAGATCATCAAGTTGAGCCTATGACCTAACATCACCACAACCTAGACCATGGCACCAAGTGCCATGTCCAGTCTTTTCTTAAACATCTCCAGACATGGGGACTCCACTACCTTCCTGAGAAGTTCTTTCTAATATCTGATCACCCTTTCAGTGAAAAAGTGCTTCCTAACATTCAGCCTAAACCTCCCCTGGTGCAGCTTCAGGCTCTGCCCTCTTCTACTGCTAGTTGCCTTGGAGAAGAGCCTGACTCCCACCTGTCTACAATTTCCCTTCAGGGAACTGTAGAGAATGATAAGATGACACCTGACTCTTTTCTTCTCCGAGGTAAACAACCCCAGCTCCCTCAGCCTATCCTCAGCAGACTTTCTTTCTAGTCCCTTCACCAGCCTCATTGCTCCTCTGGACCTGCTCCAGCACCTCAATAACTTCCCTGAGGGGAGGGACCCGGAACTGCCCCCAGTACTCGAGGGGAGGCCTCACCAGTGCCTAGTACCGGGGTAGAATTACATCTCTAGTCCTGCTGTCCACACTATTCCTAATGCAAGCCAGAATGCCATTGGCCTTTTGTGCCACCTAGGCACACTGCTGGCTCCAGTTCAACTGGTTGTCAACCGGTATTGCCAGGTGTCTCTCTGCCAGACCTCTCTCCAACCACTCATCTCCCAGTCAGTAGCGCTGCAGGGGGTTATTGTGGCCAAAATGTAGGAACCTGCACTTGGCCTTGTTAAACCTCATCCTGTTGGTCTCTGCCCATTGACCTAGCCTGTCCAGATCTCTCTGCAGCATCTTCCTCCCTCCAGCAGATTGACATTCCTCCCCAGCTTGAAGTCATCCAGAAATTTACTAAAGGTAGATTCAATCCCCTCATCCAGGTCAACAATAAAGATGCTGAATGGAACTGGGCCCAGTACTAATTCCTGGAGGACACCACTGGACACCAGCTGGATGTGACATTATTCACAGCCACTCCCTGCGCCCCATCATCCAGCCAGTTTTTAATCCACTGCAGGATGTCCCCATCCAAGCCATGGGCTGCCAGCTTTTCCAGGAGGATGCTGTGTGAGACTGTGTGAAAGGCTTTCCTGAAGTCTAGGTAGACCACATCCACAGCCTTCCCCTTATCCATTCAATGGGTCACCCAGTTGTAGAATGAGATCAAATTGGTTAAGCAGGACCTTCCTTTCCTAAACCCATGCTGGCTGTGCCTGATCCCCTGGTTGCCTTGTACATGCTGCTTGATGGCACTCAGGATGATCTGCTCCATAACCTTGCCAGACACTGAGGTCAGGCTGACAGGCTTACATTTCCCTAGATCCTCTTTCTGTCCCTTCTTGTGGAAGGGCACCACATTGGCCAATCTCCAGTCAACAGAGACCCCCCTGGTTATCCGTCACCAATGATAAATGACAGAGAGTGGCTTAGCCAACTCTTGTGCCAACTCCTTAAGCACCCTGGGAGGAGTTTCATCCATACCCATAGACTTGTTAGGATCTATGTAGTACAGCAGGTCACTAGCTACTTCCTCCTGTATTACAGAAGGGATATTCTGCTCCCCAACCCTGTCTACCAACTCAGGATCCCAATTACCCTGAGGATGGCCAAGCTTTCTGTTGATGTCTGAGGCAAAGAATGTGTTAAGTACCTCAGCCTTTTCCCTGTCTTCAATTACTCGGTTCCCCACTTCATCCAATAAGGACTGGAGATTTTCCCTGGTCCTCTTTTTGTTATTGATGTACTTATAAAAGCACTTTTTATTGGTTGCTTGAAGTTTGCTTTTTATCTTGAACTTGCATTTTTGGCTGCATAATAGCACAACTTCAAGAGTAGAGTGCTTGCTGTGCATGATGAGTCAACATCCTAGTTCTGTAATCTGTGAGCCAGTTTGGAAAGTGCTTCCCTCTAAACTTCAAATACAAGCTAAACTGGAAAGAAAACCCAGCTCCTGAGCTCATATCATCGGCAAGATTTACCACAGCAAGAGCTGCGACCTGGAACCTCAGCTAGGCTTTTGGGTATGAGTTAGCTATAAGCATGCTTAGACGAGGTTTTCCCAAGGAAGTGGCATACTGACAGTTAGAATTGTGTGAAGGGATGTGCTGTGAAACATAGTTTTGCTTTACTGGGGAAAGGGAAATGTGAATGTTCTTTGAGGCTGGCTGAGAAGAATGTGGGGGGTTAGTACAACAAAAGTATCTGGTTGTCAGCCCTGAAATACAGCTACAGAGGAGAGAAGAGAACAACAAGTCTTGAAACAGCAGAGCTAAGTGGATAGCAAGATGTTCAAGGTTATTTTCCCAGGCTTGGGTCTGTAACAGCTTGGCACTCTTGCCAAGGAGGTAAAGTTATTATGAGAAAGGTCTTCAGTGTCAGTCAAGAGACCACGTCTGAGACCCCCAAAACCAAGTGTGCAGAAGCAAACAGGATGATAACAATTAATTGTAATAGCCCCTCCTGTTTATGCAATTGTATGAAAGCGTGTATATAACCTGATGAGATCTGCTTTTTGGTGCGCACACTTTATGAGAGGCATGAGCCCTGTACGCCCGCTGGCAATAATGATTAACCTCCTCAAAAACTCTAACCAGAGTTCTTGGGTCTTTCAGCATCGTGGCAGCCTGCAGCTGTTGCCTGTCTGTCCAGAACAGGCTGTTTGTACACTGGTTCCTAGCAGAAGTCTTCAAAAGCTGCTTTACTGGTTGGACAGTGCTAGAGAAGTAGCTTTCTTGATTGCTTTAATGGATGTAGAGACTGAAATCCTTCACAGTTTTAGTTAGCTTTGCACAATTTATGTCTTCATCTGAATGTTCCCTCTCATCAATGCAGGGGGGTAGAGTTTGTTCAAGATTTATAAACACTTGTCTGACTGTTAAAGTACTGTACTTTTAGTAGTTTTTTCCTTTTTGAGCTGAAAAGTCTCAAGAATTCCATTCTAATTTTGGTCTAAAATTTTCAGTGTATTGTGCTTTTGGACTAAGCTATGCACTATTGCCTGTAAAGCTCAGAGGATACACCTGTATACTAAACTAGATTTAAATATTTAATTTAAATTAAATGCAGAATAGTGTGACCTTGTTAATGTCTTTCCTTCAGGGGTTTATTCCATCAAAATTAACAAATCTGTGGCTTATACTTCGTTTTCTTCTGCCAGAAATGTCCAAGATTTTTTGCATAAAACATTTTTAAATTTTGGACTGGGATCTATAGCTGGTTTCTGTCCAAGATTTACAGTTCCTGACAACAAACAAGTTCTTTTTCACAGACAATACTAATGGTATACCCACTGAGTCTATAATGTACACGATTCGTATAATAGGTACAAACTATGCTTCAGATTAAGTGATAATCACTTTGGAGCTAAGGAGTCTGTATTAACAATGGATTCAGTCTATCTTAATTAATCTTAATTTCTTGAGCTCCATTACAGTTTTGCTTTATAAGTCAGGTATGGATTGTCAGCTCTTTTCTGTTCGTGATCAGTCACAACCTGGTGATACAGCAGAACCAGAGGTTTAGAACAGAGCCAGAATACTTCAGGGATTGCCTGACTACTGAATTTAGTTATTTTTTCCTGGATATTAATTACCTTTAATTTACCACATCTTTTGTGGTGAGCCTAAAATATAGGTCTTTGAGAATTCTGTAACAAGTTTTTATGTATACATTCTTCTTTGCTTAGCATTTTTATTAAAGAAGAGCAGAAAAATCTTTGTATATATTGCAGTCTGAAAAGGTGCCAGGATCTCTAAGCAGTACCATGCAATTCAGAGATACTAGAAGCAAGAAGATACTTGATGTATGAAACCAATTAATATTAGAGCAGTGTTGATTCTGTAATAATAACCAGGTTGATTAAGTTTAGGTGAAAATGTAATACAATGCTGAATTTCTGTTAAAAATAAAGTGCAATTTAATTAATTATGTTGTTATATCAGTTGATCTTCATGATGCATAGAGATAGGGTATACATGTCAGCATGAATCTACTCACATCTACCCTGTGCTTTTATTGCAGTACAGGATATCCAAATGTAGCCTGCTCAAGATTTGGTAACACCTTTATTATGCCTGTTGACTAGCAGTAAATTAGAATGTAACACCCCTGACAGTATACTCGACTGCTGCATGAATATCAAATGAATTCCTTTCATGGGTATATTACAATTAATGGCAAGTGAATTCATAATGAATTCCAAAATACAAAAGACATCAGCTCATCTAGGTACCCTTTGGATGTTAGGAAGAATTTCCTCACCAAAAGAGTTACCAAACATTGGAATCTCAGGACAGTGGCAGAATCATCAGCCCTGGATGTATTTAAACAATATGTGAACCCAGTGCTCAGTAGCATGTTTTAGTGGTGAACTGGCAGCAGTGAGTTGAAGGATGGACTGAATGATCTTGAAGGTCTTTTCCAACCAAAGATATCATGTGATTCTGAATAGTATTTTTGGATAGGTTGGTAAGTGGCAGTTAGAAAAAGAGGTGACAAAATCATGGAAAATAAAAAAGCCCCAGATACACATCCAAACAAAAGACTAAGAGGTAAGTAAATATTAAGCACCATGAGTCAAGGAAGTAAACATTGTGGAAGGTAATTCAGGTCTGCAAGGCCCTACTGAAACATATTCCCCAACTGATGACTCAAAGAAGGAATAAATCTTGTACCCCACTGGCATTTTTGACATACATTTTGTAACAGCTTTATTTTGTCAACCAGGATTATGAAGTACTTAAAATCAAAGCACGCATACTTTCTGACATGTAAACTTTGTATCATCTGCATTGCAAGATGGTTTATCAAGTCCTACTAATCGCGTAGTCCAAAAATGCACTGACTAAGGCAAATCACTGATGTCTAATGTGTTTGGTACTAGGTAAAGTAAACAACAGCTTTTTGACTGAAAAATGTTCTGTTAACCCTATGTTTAAACTGAGATTCTCCTGTGCAGAGAACTAGAGTTTAGGGTGAACTCGAGAGTGTCCTCGAGTGTGTACTGGGGAGCTCCCTCTGTGGGCATTCAAAACCATGAAACTTAAGAGCTAGCTGAAAAACAGATTAAGTTCTATATAGCAAATTGTTCTTGCTTTTGTATTCTGCCAGAAGGATTTAGCAAGGATGATGAAGATGATAAGCCAATCATCACAAGGCAATAATAGCTGAATTCTGTTCTCGAGTGGCTTTCTTTTTATTAATGGCTACCTCTAGCCAAATATTTAATAAAAACTCATTGTTTTCATATTCAACACTCCAAATAAAACCTTTCCTGGTGCAATCAATGTTTTACAGTTTGTAATCTGTCATTTTAATTCAGCAATAATAATAAGAAAGGAAAACTTGAACCTACACAGTAGGAAACCTAAAAATCAAAGAATGGTCTTGATGTTTACTCATCTTGCATAAAATCATTGCTTGTGAGTGATATTGAATAAACCCAGTCTAATCAACTGAATCTTGTTTAAAAATTCAGCCCCTATTTTTATTTGTATGTGATTAGCTGTGACTTATCAAAGTGCTTCAACTTGCACCTAACCACTTCCATTCCATCCTTCAATTAATTTACATATTGTTCATGTGCTATGTAAGGTCTTGACAAGAATATGTTCATATGAAATGCTCCAAATCCCTTTTACATGCACCCTTAGAGAAGTTAAATTTTCAAAGTCTCAAAGGTGTGCTCAAAGTTCTGCTTCAAGATCACCTTTTCACAAATAGCCAAGAGATTGAAACTTTGCTGTGCCTGTGTTAAAGCCTTTCAGGCATCACTCAGCATGTCACTGTAGAGAATATAATGCCTCTAAGTAAAAGTAATTGCCTTGTTTAGAATTGAAAGAAATGGCAGAAAATCAGAAAATCTTTCACTAAGGAGTACTCATTTTATGTAATTACACAGAGAAGACAAATTTTCTCTTTGGTTGTAAACTATTTGTGCTTGCAGCAGCACAACCTGTGACTATACAAGCGTTCCCACCTCAGGTCTGACAACAGTAACGTAAACCAAGCTTTGGGTCCCCTTTAAGATATTGCAGGTGCAGCTGTAATTGGTCTGATGTCTCCAAAATACATTGATTTCTTTGTGAATATCTGATCTTCATAACTGAATGAATCACACTGCTTAACAAGGCTATATCATGTATTGCTATGCACAGCTAAATTGCTTGACAAGTTTAATAAAGTTAGCAGCCCTGAATCGTCGTTACTGTGCTCTAGAGCTTATTGTCTGAGCTTTCGTTCAGGTGTTATTCCTCTGCTGCCTGTGCAAGGCTGGGGTCTGCACAAGCCTGCAGAATCTGCAAATAATAAGCTGACTTCTGGAAAAGCTGGAGATCAGAGTGGACTAGAAGATGACAGGTTCATATTCTTCTGCCTCAGCTCAGCAGTGCATGATGGAGTACCTTGCACTTTAAGCACTTTTTCTCTGGAAACTGAAAGCTGTAGAAGACAGGTAGATGTTAATCTCACTTCTGATTAAGAAGACCTGTTGTTCTATTACTGGAAGAGTTACACTACAAAACGAAAAAAGGAGGACAACGAAAGTATAAATACATGGAGCAGCTGGGTTACGTGAAGGGGTGATGACAATTTCAAAATCCTTTTTGTTTGAAAATTTTAACTCATGATTCTTCACAAATAGCAGAGAAGGAAGATCCCTGTCACTTCAGACTTATTCTGTTCTATCCTGTTCTATTGTATCTCGTCCTATCCTATCCTATCCTATCCTATCCTATCCTATCCTATCCTATCCTATCCTATCCTATCCTATCCTATCCTATCCTATCCTATCCTATCCTATCCTATCCTATCCTACCCTACCCTACCCTACCCTACCCTACCCTACCCTACCCTACCCTACCCTACCCTACCCTACCTTATCCTATCCTATCCTATCCTATCCTATCCTATCCTATCCTATCCTATCCTATCCTATCCTATCCTATCCTATCCTATCCTATCCCTCTCTTCAGGTAGCCAAATGGCTCGTCATCTAATTAGTGATGCGCATGAATGGATGAATGAGATTCCCACTGTCCCTACCTACTGTCCAGCGAAGCCACAGTCAAGGGAACGGGCTTGGCAGAATCAGTGAGGAGAGAAGACCCTGTTGAGCTTGACACTGGCGCTGTGAAGAGACATGAGAGGTGTAGAATAAGTGGGAGGCTTATGAGCCAGCAGTGTGCTCTTGCATCCCAGAAGGCAAACTGGATCCTGGGCTGCATGAAGAGAAGTGTGGCTAGCAGCTTGATTCTTCCCCTCTACTCCACTCTGGTGAGACCCCACCTGGAGGACTGCGTCCCGTTCTGGAGCCCTTATTACAAGAGGAATGTCAAGATGCTGGAGCATGTGCAGAGGAGGACCACGAGGATGATCAGAGGGCTGGAGCACCTCTCCTATGAGGCCAGACTGAAAGAATTGGGTCTGTTCAGTCTGGAGAAGAGGAGGCTCCCAGGTGACCTTATTGTGGCCTTCCAGTATCTGAAGGGGGCCTACAAAAAGGCTGGGGAAGGACTTTTTAGGATGTCAGGTAGTGACAGGACTGAGGGGAATGGAGCAAGGTGGGTAGATTTAGAGTGGATGTGAGGAGGAAGTTCTTCACCGTGAGAGTGGTGAGAGCCTGGAATGGGTTTCCCAGGGAGGTGGTTGGGGCCCCATCCCTGGAGGTGTTTAAGGCCAGGCTGGATGGGGCTCTGGCCATCCTGATCTAGGGTGGGGTGTCCCTGCCCATGGTAGGGGGTTGGAACTGAATGACCATGTGGTCCTTTCCAACCCTGAGTGGTTCTGATTCCATAGCTTCTCCAGTGAAGTGATCCTGCTGTGGCAGGGGGACTGGACTGGATGATCTTTCGGGGTCCCTTCCAATCCCTAATGATTCTATGATTCTATCCTATTCATCATATACTATCTTATTTTGGGGTATTCGTACCTGAATACATTATTCAGGGCTAATCTATATGTAGTTCATTTATTTCAAAGGGGATGTAAACAAAATACTAATACTGATAGTCAGGGCTATTCCTTTGTCACTGAAAGTGCTGTAAGTTAGTGATACCAAGTCCCTCTGACAAGCAAATGAAAATTATGTATTAGATAATAAATATCAAGTTTTCAAATCTCCCTCTAACGTGTGATAGTGTTAACTTGGAAAATTCTGTGTGAACTAAGGAATTTGTGACTTCTTTGGTGCAAATGCGCTGTCAGAAATCAATGCACTGAATCTATTGTGTTTTATGAGAAGTGCCACGCCTCAGAAGAGCTTTTAACAGAACTTTGTCGAGTCAAGGGCTGTAACTCATGTTCTCTGACTACAGATAAAAAATAATCTCTGTGCTAGAACACCAGGATTTGGAAGGATAGCCTGTTGAGTTGTGCTTTGATAAGAGGAGAAAAAATCAGTGTTATAGGAGAAAGAGATGGTAAAAGCATGTGAAGACCATATTTTGGAGCAGATATTCTCTGGCTGTCAAACCTGTGTCAAAGGTGAGCTGAAAGATGCAGATAGAATACAAACATCTCTCTGTTTTGAATTTACATTAATTAAACGTGTTGTGCTTCGTATGAATATACGAGTACAGATATTAGATATAAAAGAAGTCTTCATCAAAAAGTATTTATTCAGGCATCAGTTCTACTGTTTGAGGGACTGTCTTCCTAAATCCAACAGGGCAAATATGATTATACATCACCTGGGTGAATGGGAGGCTGATCAGTCAAAACAGTGTGAGAGTATAAATGTCTCCAGCTCTTAAAATGTAATTATTTTTCCATCCTTTGGGTAATTTTGCAGTACTGTGTAATTCTTTGCTTTAACTTCAGACTCAGCACTGCAATATTGTCACTTTGCTTACTTCTGGTAGCAGCTTTGGTTCTGTGCACATGCCAAATAAAATTTATTTTAATATTTGTGGCTAAAAGAAGCATTTTTGCCCCAAAGAATCAGAAAACCTCTTTACAGTGGAATACAGAAATAGATCTCTCCAGAATCACTTCCACAAGAAAGAAAGTGTCTTTGCAGATATATCTCTGTTGCCACTTCATCTTCACAGGTTTTCATGATAAATACACCTTTGTACCTTTTAGGTGAGTAATATTGATACAAGAGGCTTAAATGCTTGAAATATATTCACATTTCACAAGAAATAGACTAGAAAATTAAGAAATCAAATTCTAATACTGAGAAGTAGTCCTTTTCTCACTTGTTTGTAAATTACCACTAGGAGTTTCTGTTAAAAAACAGTTATTTCTGGTTTTTATTTCCAACATCAATCTTTCAAAATAAAATAAAATAAAAGAGTAAAATTCTAGGAAAAATAAACTTAATTCCAGAGGATATTATTCTTTATTCTGGAGTAGCTTGCCACCATTTCATTGATTTTAACTGTCTAGATGAAAAATTGGTCCTCTACAATAGCTGGTATCAAAGTTTGCCTTTTTACATGCAGTGAGAAATGACCTTCTCAGTGTAGGCAGGGAATGGCATCCCCACCCACACATCCAGTGACACAAGCACTCAGCCTTTAAATCATGACCTAGCTTCAGTTCCAGCACTGCACCAGGGAGCCCAGCTTTTATTCTGGCAGAGGACTGACAGACAAGCGTGAAGCCTCTCTAAAGGAAATAATATTACAGCGTTCCATTTTCAAGGGTAAAGGCAGAATGCAAGCCTGTAGCACCCTATGGAACAAAATACAAAAGCAAACAAAGAAAAAGACAGTCCAGGATGGCACTGAAAATGATACAAATATTGGAATTAATGATAATTTTGCAGCGAACAGATTTATGAACAGTGTGTTCACAAAGGATCTGTTTTCACTGGCCAAATATTTGAATTACTGTTAGAAATTCTTTAAAGCTTTACTATTGTACATCCATGAGTTGAAATTGTAAGTATTGATGGGTTTAACATTATTGCTACAAAAGAAATGTGATTTTGATGTTTGCCGTGGAACACAGACTTCCTGTGTCAGTAATCTCCATTTGATTAAACGTTACTAATTATCAGTGTGCTCATGCTTAATGTAAGAACTACCTGTATCGATCACACAGATTCAAAGGTAAGCAGAGACACTCTGCTACTGTTACTCCAAACTGTTGTACAGTCTTTGTACTATAGTCTCTTCCTCTGTGAGTCAGATGAGAAATGGAGATGCCATAAATAAAGATGATGTCTCTGTCAGCCCACACATTCTTCTTATGGGAACATTTCCTTTCCATATCTGGACCATGCTAAGCTAAACTAGATTTTGTTGGTGTGAAATATCACCTTTAGTTAGATTTCTATAAACAGCTATCAGCCAGCAGCACCTGCAGAATTTTGGGAGGTGTAAAAATATTTAGATTGGAGGGAATTTCTCTCAGACACAAGATGGTTTGAAGAGTGTAGCACTGAAAGTACTCATCCATTCTGTTTTGCTTGTTTTTTAAGTCTTTCACTTTCCATATGGTGACAACAGAAATGCATACGGGCCATAGGGACAAGATGACATTGTCCCTTAAAACTACAAAACTGCTCTGAAGGCAAGAGTTTGAAGGGTATGAAAAGGGCTGAGTCCCAGAGGAAGTCCCAGGGAATGTTCTAGCTGGTGGAATTATGCGGTGATGTTAATAATCACAAGTATAAGCCATATTAGAGAGTGCTGTACGTGATATGAAGGCAGACAAGTCCCGCAGGCTGCTTTTTCCCTTTGTTCACCCACCTAAGACCAGCTACACTGTGTTTTGCTTTGATTCAAATCCATCTCTGATTTCATGGCTGATAAGCACTCTCTGCTTTAGAGGCTGTGGTTAAAAAAATATCGAATTCTTAGTTTATCAATTTTAATGAAAAGGGTCCAGTTTCGAGAAGTAAAATGCTTACCCTCTTTGCTTGGCAGAGCGCTCAGAAAAAGCCTTTGCTTACTTGACCACTAATGATCCTCACTGAGACTTCATTGTCCAACCCAGCAGTCTAATCAAAGATGCTCTTTCAGCCAGTTCTGGTAACAGAAGGGCATATATTAATCATCATTCTGAGACTTACATAAACGTTCCTTATTCCAAAAGAGAAAAGAAGCTCTAAAGAGCTAAAAAGCTAGAAGATCCTGTGATCAGTGAAAGTTTCTATCATATATGAAATACTCTACAAAGGAGAATGAGGGCTGCTCTAACTTTAGCCTGCTGTCTGACCCCTTCTGCTCTTCTGAAAATTTCCTCTTCTTCTGATCACTCTCTTCTTTGTCAGTCTCAGGGACGAGGATATTACAGGAGAGACTCCACTGTCTGTGTGAGCTGAGGATTCCTTTTACACACATATACATGTAGATAGATATGCTGCTGGATATTGTTAATTTTGTGATCATGTGCTTGAGGATGAGTGATTTAGGTTAAAAAATTAGTGTTTTAGCATGAATTTTCAAAGCACTTAGAGATTTTAGAGAAACTGCTTAAGAATGTTCTTATTATCTATGGGTCTTTAGGACAGAAAACAAATTCTTATTTATAATTAAGGACATTGAGTCCTTTTCTATAAATTCATATTGATGTTCAGTAACCTAGATTATGTTAGAAATTATTGCTTTGAGTAGTTGAGGTTTTTTCAATTTCAACTTATTGACTGCCAACCACAATTCTGTGTTTAATTACTTTATTTTTCTTAGACATGCACTTCAGAAGCTTGGACAGATGCTGCTGGGAAGGAATACATAGTCACATTTCTGGGACTCTATATAGTTAATTTATACTAAGAGAGAAAAGTTTAATGCAATGTACAGAGTTAAATGCAGATTGTTTAGAGTGTCAGTTTGAGTATTAAAAGTTGTTAATTTACTGTTCATTGTCAGCTAAGTTCTGTTCCTTTGTTACTTGCACGTATTGTGATTAAAATTTAACTCATGTGACATCTGGTGTGCTGTGAGCACTCAAGAGAAGCAGCCCAGGAATGTCCTCCAGGTTCGTACAGCTGGTTGATTGAGATGCTGTGCCTTGGGCACTCTGGCTGGGGTGATATTTAGGGGCCAAGGAGCCAAGATGTAGCCACTATCTCTTTTGGATTTTGACTATTCAGCTTTCTCCTTCTGCGGCTTTATATCTTGTACTCTTTGTACACCTTGTGGTCTGGACTTCTAGGCATTGCAGTGTTGCCATTAACAAGACAGAGGGCACAGAGATTAGGCTTTTGAGGAATTACATTTTCACTTTAAAAGAAGAGTATGTGTCCTGAAAAACTCCTTACCACTATTCAGGAAGACGGGGAAATCAAACTGTAGGAACCCACATCTTCTGTTGTCAAAGTCTAGTCAAACTGCCCCGTGCATTAAAACTTCCTTGGTAAAGAGTAAGAGACGCATCATGGTCATTGGTGACTCTCTGCTCAAGGGAGCAGAAGGCCTAATATGCAGACCAGACTGGCTATACAGGGAGGTCTGCTGTCTACCAGACGCCCAGGTTAAAAATAAAAGGAAGAAGCTTCTTTCCCTAATACGGCTCTCAGATTGTTACACACTTGTTGTTATTTCAGGTAGGCAGTGATAAATTAAGAATAACTCCTCCAAGGGCAAGGAAGAAGGAATTTAGAGCCTTAGGGTATCTGATCAAAGGATTGGAAGCACAGGTCCTGTTCTCCTCAATCCCTCCAGTTGTGCAGAATGATGGACTAGATTGGATGCATCAGCAGGGTAATACCTGGCTCCGAGCCTGGTGCTATTGGAAAGGAGTTTGGGTTTTTCTGATCGTGTATTGATTTACAATAGGCCATACCTGTTGGCAGCAGATGGGAATAGCGTATCCAACAGGGAGAAAAGCATTTTAGGAAGGCAATTAGCTGGGCTCATTGACAGATCTTTAAACTACATATGAAAGGGGGCACAGGTTAAAAGGGGGTGTTGCAGTTTGAAAGTTACCAAAATTTTCAGATGTAAGAATTTGTGCTTTCATGATATATAATGTACATAAGGAAGCTGCCCGAACAGCTAGAGATCTGGTTAGGAAAGCCAAGGCACAGTTTGAATTTAACCAGGCCAGGGAGGTCAAAGGGAACACCAAGAATTTCTACAGGTATATGAATGATAAAAAGAAAACAAGGGAAGGTGTGGGCCCCCACGGAAAGGAAACAGGTGATGAGGTTACAAGTGACATGGAAATGGCTGAGGTTCTCAATGACTTCTTTACCTCAGTCTTCGCTGCAAAGGCCTCCTGCACTCCTGCAGACATCAAAAATAAAGGCAGGGACTGCAAGGAAGAACTGCCCATCATAAGTGAAGATCAGGTTTGTGATCACCTGAAGGACCTGAAATTGTTCAAGTCCGTGGGACCAGATGGGATACACTCAAGGGTACTGAGAGAACTGGCAGATGAGGTTGCTAAACCCCTGTCTATTATATTCCAAAAGTCATGGTGGTCTGGTGAAGTCCCCACTGACTGGAAAAGGGGAAACCTAATTGCTGTTTTCAAAAAGGGTAGGAAGGAGGAGCCAAGGAACTAAAGGCCAGTCAGTGTCACCTCTGTGCTTGGTAATATCGTGGAGCAGATCCTCCTGAAGGCACTGCTGAGACAGGAGAATAGTGATTGGGTACAATCATCATGGCTTCACCAAGGCCAAGTCCTGCCCGACATACCTGGAGGCCTTCTAATAACAGGTCACAGCATTAATGGATGAGGGGCGAGCGACTGATGTCATTTACCTAGACCTGAGCAAAGCCTTTGACACTGTCCTTGCACCACATTCTGGTCTCCAAGCTGGTGGAACATGGCTTTGATGGGTGGACCACTAGATGGGTAA